>JANDEH010000064.1:600000-893356 GCA_024610705.1 Tetragnatha versicolor
TAAAAATTTTTTTTTAAATTTTTTTTTTGAAAAAATATTAATAGTCTTTTAACTCTTAAAATGAACATAACTACCCAATTTCAAGTTGAAAATAAAATTTAATCATGTATAAAAAAATAAAAATAACCGTAATTTAGTCAAATCCCTAAACATTCCCTAAAATTATACACCAAGAGCGATTCACTCATGGAAAATTTATCAAATCACTTGAGGGTGTTCATATGACTTAAAACATGTAAAAAATGTCACATAAATTTCAGAAAATAGGACAATTAACAGATTCGGTTCAAAATCTTACAGTGCTAGTTCCCAACTCTAAGTTAATTCAATTTGCATGAATTTTACCTGAATATTCCTTAGAAATGTGTTTATATCCAATTTTTTATGTTCTAAAACTTTTAATTTACTTTGATTTGACTTGTTAAAAGTAAAAACAATTAGATATAAACATAATTCTTTGAATTTTCAGGAGAAATGCATGCAAATTGAATTAACTTAACTAAATACGAAAATGTGAAATTTTCAATATTTTGGCAAATTTTGGGGCTTATGCGCGATCGGATTATATTAACTGATCTAAACCAAATTAAAACACAATGTTTTTAGGCTCTATTAGAAGACGTTGCAAACTATTACGTTACGAAAACATCAAATTAAAAAAAATAAACGCAAAAATCAAGTTTTTTCATATTTAGTTAAGTTTGCATGCATTTCTCCTGAAAATTTCTAAGAATTATGTTTATATCTAATTGTTTTTACTTTTAACAAGTCAAATCAAAGTAAATTTAAAACTTCAGAACATAAAAAAATTGGATATAAACACATTTCTAAGGAATATTCAGGTAAAATTCATGCAAATTGAATTAACTTAGAGTTGGGAACTAGCACTGTAAGATTTTGAACCGAATCTGTTAATTGTCTTATTTTCTGAAATTTATGTGACATTTTTTACATGTTATAAGTCATATGAACACCCTCAAGTGATTTGATAAATTTTCCATGAGTGAATCGCTCTTGGTGTATAATTTTAGGGAATGTTTAGGGATTTGACTAAATTACGGTTATTTTTATTTTTTTATACATGATTAAATTTTATTTTCAACTTGAAATTGGGTAGTTATGTTCATTTTAAGAGTTAAAAGACTATTAATATTTAAAAAAAAAAATTAAAAAAATTTTTTTTATTAATTTTTTTTTCACTTTTTTCAAATTTAAAAAAAAACTTTTTGAAAATGATGATCATGATGCCCACCAAATCAAAGACAAAAAATTTACGAACAAAATGGGACTCATTTCACGTTTTTAAGTTGTATAGTTCTACAGTTATTAGCTGTTTAAAAATGCAAGAAAAACAACTTTACAAAATTTGTATGAACATTAAAAAAATATATCTAACGAAAAAAAAGTGATAGAAGAATGGAATCTGAACGATTATGTCTATAACTATATTAGTTTCACATAAAAAAATCATGAACAATATTTGATCGTTTAATCTTTGATTTTTTAAAAAAAATAATCGCAAAAATCAAGTTTTTTCATATTTTTTCAAACTTTGGGGCCTTTGCGCGATCGGAAGATATTAACCGATTTTGAAAATTTTTTTTCCTTTTCTTTGTCTATATAATTCGCAACTTTTCCGCGCTATTAAAACTTCGAAAAAAAATAAAAGGTTATTTCGGCCCACCCTAGTGTACAGTCGAAGTAAAAAAAAACGTTACAGATTTACAGTAACGGGATTGCAGGATTTGAAATTTAGATAGACTGATGAATGCGAGTTCTACAGACAAAGTAAAAGTTTGTAGTATAGTTTTTTTACGAAATAAAAAAAATTATTTGCTTTGGAGACTATTGAAATTGTATCAAGAATTCTGGGGGTGGGGAAAAAGCTATATTTCTAATTTACTTTGCTTCGAGATGGGTTTTGGACCTTTCGTGAAAATAATGCAAAAGTTTTGAGGAGTATATACTTAGCCCCAAGCAAAGGGGGTTTGGGGTCCTTCTCCAAAAATGTTTTGTAATTTGACCCTAAAGAGTAGTTTTGGGAATTATTCTTGGATAATGGGGACTATGTAGGTGACACTCGAGATCGATCACTCGTATAACACTGTTCAACAATGAAAAAATTTTCTTAATGAAAATAGTCATTTCTTATAGATTTTGGATCGCTGAATACGAAAATCACCATTAAAATTCTCAATTGACTCAGGATTTTCGGGGAACAGTCCCTCCCCCTTTTTACGTCTTTCGACGACTTTATAAATTTAAACTCGATTTTCAGGGTCAAAAATCATTGCTTTAGTCTTCAAATTGCCCCCAGGGGACAAGAAAGGTTTAAATTAATTATGATAAATTTATAACAAATGGATAGGTTTAAAGGGTAATTACCCCCCTAAAAACGCAAAAAAAATCGTTAAGAATAGTAGGATTTGTTATACCCTATTTATTTTGCATATATTTTACGCGATTCCGCTTTGAAGGGTCCTAACTCTTTCCCAAGACCCAAATTTGATGACAATATGCAGCAATGATTTTTACTAAAAGCGGTTGAGTTGTTAACGCCCCCAAAGCACCCACGGAAGGGTTCAATGGCGCACTTAGAGTTAAACTGCTGTGCAAAATAAAAGTCAAAATGCCACCGACTGAATTTCAGCTGATTCTTGTGTAAAATGACCTGCTGAAGTCAAATATGACATCCATTTTCCTCCATCACCCACTTATGACTAAAGTTTAAGTAATTTAAGTCCTCGTCCTGATGTGCTCTAGCTGCATTCAGATTCAGTAACCATTTATACTCGGGGCTGAAGAGGTATTCAGACACTTCCATGCTGCTTCCCTAACTCTTCCATGTTAATTACATGCATACATGGGTGGAGCAGGCGCGGATCCAGCACGGCTCCAAGGGGGCACTTTTCAACACAATTTCCTTTACATTTTTACCCAAATGTGAAAATATTGGGTATTTCCTAAAAATAATCACTGAAGATCCGCTTGTGGTACTAAAAGGGGGTATGGGCGTCCTCCCCCAGAAAAGCATTTTTTGAAATTAGATCTGTAAAAAGTAGGGTTTTTACTCATTTTAAGAAACTTTTTGGGTTCCCAAGGGGGGCACTTTCCGGACTGCCACCCCCTGAATCCGCGCCTGGGGTAGAGTCACTGGAGGAAAATAAGCTTCCCCCAGAAAATTCCCGATACCTAAGGTTTCCAGTGTGCCCCCAGATTTCACTCTCTGTACTCTGTATCCCTCCATGGTTATATACCAAAACTCGATTTAAGTATAACTGTCCTTCACGACAAATTGTTTTTGATTGAAGGAAATAAGGAGAGTTATGATATTCTACTTGAAATTAAATCTATTTCGAAGCTGAATTAAAATATCTTTGCTTCATTTTATTTTATCTTTATTATAAGGCTTTCATCAGAATCGTTTTCTCCGCAATTGTATGTGTATACAATTGTGGGGTAGCAGTGCGTTTAACGATAAGTTTAACGATACTTTACTCATTGTAAAAAAATATTATCCTGCAGGCATGTTGAGTTTTCTAAGGAATTTTTAAAAATTTATTTAAAAAATTTTATTTTAAAAATTTGGGATCGAATTAAATGAAAAATAAAGAATATTTATAAAAACTACTACTGAATGCATTCAAACATCACACTCTAAAAAACAACAAAGCTAAAATAAGAATGGCTTATGCAAATACATTTTTACGAAGTTTGGAAATAAAAACTACAGGAATAAAAGATCCCCTAATGTCAGAAATAGAAAACATTTGTGGGAGTATTGTAAAAAAGGTTATCCCAATAGAAAATAAGATAAAAAGGATTTTAAATACCCAGTAAAAACTAAATATATAATTTACAATCACTTATTTTAATAACTTCTAACTCTCGAAAATGATAAAATTAGCACAAAAGTCGCAGGTAACATTTAATTCGACTCAAACTATACAACACCAGCGCTCTAACCGTTACGCTACGGGGATTCACATTGAGAGACGCAAATATTAACAAATAAATAAAGGTTTGGCTTAGTTTTGTTGGTTACTGTAATTTTAACAAGTGGCAAACCTTTGGCGATCGGTATTGGCGAAATATTTTCAAACCTATTTTCCTATACCATGCACGCGGGGTTAATGTCTAGATTCCTCTTAACAGTCCTTGTAACGTTTTTTTTGACTTCGACTGTACATTGAAATTCACCAATACTATCCAATCAGTTTAAATGCTTTGTCCACCATGAACTAAGAAGAACATTCGCTCTAATTACGAAGTATTTAGTACTCGTATACAGATGAAAAGATTATTATACAGGGTGTTCGGAAACACCACACATTTAAAAGGTTTGCACAAAAGCAGGTTTGAGTGTATCACCAAACATAAACACAATGATCTTTCAGTTGGACACTCTTCTGATGATGACACAATCAACAAAGTTAACCGAGAAAAGTTTGTTATTGGATGTTCCAAAGAATCATTCAAAAACAAACCTCACCCAGATTTATGTGTTCTTTCTGAAATCACACATAATTCAACAAGAATAACAAGGTAATTATAACAATACTATCTAAAAAAAACCTTAAATTCAAATTTTACCCTAAGAGTAAATATTATCATCACTTATATCTCTATTTTTTCATTTTGAGTACACTCTTTCTACTGTAAATTCTTGCAGGGTACTAACGGTGCATTAAGCCAGTGACCCATTTGCAAACATAGAAAATGTTGGTTCATTTCTGTTAAAGGTCCCGCTAAATATCATCAAGTTTTTATGAGCGCCATATTTCAAATATCGACAAATTTTATAAGGTTCTGATTGCGATCATATAAGGTTCTGAAATAATAGGTTTCAAAATCTTAAGTTTTATTGAAATATTGAACAGGCTGAAAAAAAATTATAACTTTGTCAGTGAAACGTTCAGATTTTTAGATGGAAAACCTGGTCACATTACTCTCACTTTGCAAAATAACTTTATCAACACTACGGTCATAAAGAAGCAGGGTTAGACCCAATGAACGGATTTAAAAAAAAAAACTCACCACCATTTGAAAAGCTAGACACTTTTTAGACACTTTTTTTTCTCAAGAAAAGTCACAACTATGCCAGTTTTCAAATTTAAGAAAAATATTTAACAAAACAACATACCCCGAATTTTAGTTTCAATCCAGTGACACCCCAAACAGGCTTGACGAGAGGGGGTGCTAGGGGGTTCGATCCCCCGGGGAGCGTTTTTCCAATACCGCACGTGTAGGAATCCCACCAGAGGCAGCACTAGCGCTCAAAGAGGATCAGGATAATTTGGAGCAAATACGGTTTGATGCTTTAGGCTCTTTATCGCTCCATTTGCGGGTTTGGCGATAAGTCTTGGAAAGAGGTTTTGTTGTATTCTTTTTATATAAGGGGGCGAACAAAAAATAATAAACAAGGATTATATACTCCTGTTCATAAAAAATGCAACACCAAGAAGGAATTGTCCGATCAATTTGAAATTATCAGGGTATGTTAATTATGGTTTGATTATCAAATGATATCAAATTCAGAGCTATAGCGCATGCGCGAGCTGAGCAGTGTCTTCTCAACCACTGATTTATTCATATATTTGGGGGGCTGTAACGGGACGTTAAGGGCTTGTAAGAAGGTTGTCTACCGTTGATTATCTTGTCATTAGATGTTATTATAGCCCTTAGACCTTAACATATGTCATACGAAGATTTAACAGAGTTTTAAAGAGGATTAATGTTAGGCCTCCCGGAGGGTTGTTTTTCACACTGTTTTACCGCTGGTCAGATGAAGGTAAACCGGACAATATTGATATGGATTTAAAAGCAGAGGTCCAAAGAGGGTAAGGCGAGTTGCAAATTGGGGTCTGGACCCCTTATAGTCACGTCAGCACGGGATGAAAGAGGCTTCATTTGCATGGCAGTGCCGGATCATTGAGTGACTTTTCGACATGTTTCAAATTGTTAGAATACTGCTACAGGTCTATCATTGTCTGCTCCATCAGTTATTTGGTCGACATTGCACCAAAATTCACCAAGTATCGTTTTTTACAGCGCTCCATCGATGGAATTCCATCGGTGCATAAAGCTACCATGGGATCCACAAAAAAATATTTTCGCATGATAACTGATAACAAATGGTCCTTTTAAAGAAATCCCCATTCAATTTGGGTTAACATGACACCTAAATTGGGTTTGGACGTTATGCCGAAAATCGCAATTTTTGGAGTGTTTTATCTTGAGTCTGTGGTGAAGAAGAGAAGTGTTTTGACCTTGTTGCACTATTGGGTACCATGGGCAACCTCATTAGATAAAAAATGAGGGCAATCTCATTTCTTAAAAAAATTTCAAAAAAATTTTGGAGCCAAAAGTTATACCCTACCTTTGAAGCGATCCTGAAGCTATAATTCATCAGAACAAATCCCGTACACAGGTTTTTTGGAATGCTCCAAACTTACTTTACATCCAATAAAGACAGTTTCTTTCTCGACAAATTTCTTCATCCAAAATTTCACCTATGGAGCTCGACTAAAATTTCGTTGGTTTGTCCTCATGCTTAAAATGCTTGTTATGTTGCCAATATTGGCAAACTTTGGGTTTGGGATGAATCTTGGATGAAAATCACCTCCTCAGTCAAAATTTCAATCTGTTTGATTCTATGACCTGTCGTATAGAGGCTCTCATTGCAGCGCGTATGGAAGACATTAAACACCGATTTTCGATATTAAATTTTATTCCTTTGTTCTGAAAATTAAGTCATTTATTTATATCCACAAAGATCACTTGCTGTGTAAATTTCATCAAAATCTAACAAGTCCTTCATGGTGTTGCACTTTTTATGAACAGGAGTATAAAAGGCAACTAAAGGCGGTTTAATGTAATTATTATTTGTTAACTTTAGTAATAAATAGTAATATGGCGTTTAATTTTCGTCTGAAGCAGGCACGGATTAAGAAACTTTCCAAGGGGGGGGCGGTCCGATTTTTTTAGGATAATTTTAATTTAATGATTATTCTGCATGTTGAAAGTTATTTTAAAGGATTAAATTGAAAGAACATTAAATAACTATTCAAACCCTTTTAAGTATTCGTATCTCCTGTTGACCAGTGGCGGATCCAGGATTTGGTTTTGGGGGAGGGGGCTAAGAATTTTCATAATCCAATTGATTCTTCTTGTTAATGGTAATATGAAAAAGGTAGTGAATTATCCTACTCAAACCATTAAAAGGGGGGTCTGGGGGTCCTCCCCCAGAAAATTTTTGGAAATTTAAGTCAAAAACCCACTTTTTCAACTTGTTTGGTACGCCTCATCCGAATTTCGGATATAGATTTTTTGCGTTTTGACAAACTTAGTAAAATGACGTTTTTTGGGGGGTGGGCTTCAGCCCGAAAGCTCCCCCGTAGATCCGCCAATGCTGTTGACTTTATAAGAGCATTGTGTTTTAAAATTATTCCACATAATAATTTATTCACAACAAAAAACTTTCCTGTGATGCAAATATTTTCATAAGCTGTTTTTTAATGTCTTTCTTTCCTTGCCTTACTACTTCAACTTAATTATACAATTAAAATTAAAATTTTTTAACTTTTATCCGTTCTATTTTTTTTTAAAAGAAAAATTTAATACTCGACGATCGCTTCATGATGTACAGGTTGCGTCAAAAGTCCGTGAGAACTTTAAAAATTAATAATAAAAAAACGAAAAGAGATAAAAATGTGCCGTCTGCTGCAATGTTCTTGATTTGGCTTTGGATTTTTTACACCAAATTTTGAAAATTCGTAGTTCCCCAACCTCTATGTAGATGGCAGCACCACTTTTTGCTAGAATAAGGAATTTCGGCCAGCTAAGTTCCCCCTTTTTCTTCAGCGTAGGGATATATCGAATATTGCGATTGAATCGATTTCCGAATCAAGTGAAACTAATCCTTAGTGATGGGCGATTCAACTCTTTTGCAAGATCAGATCTGAGTAACTCACTCACCTTTAGGAGTTAACTCTTTAATGTAACTCAGTAACTCCCAAAATCTATATACATAAATGAATGTTCATCTGAATGTAAGTCCGTTTTAGTTTTAAACTTTTCGAACCTACATTCACTTTAAACCAGTGTTTCCCAACCTTTTTCGGTCCATGCCCCACCAAAGCCTTTCTAAATTTTCCATGCCCCCCCCGGTCTAAGTGGCATAATATAGAAATGTATTTTGAGAGGGAGCCAAAATTATTTCTAAGCCCCCCTATGTATATTTAATAAGTCTAATGAAGCTTTTCAGAACATTTTTAGGTAGAATTTGCACGCTAAAAACCAAATCAAGTTATGATAGTAATTAAGTTATAAGTACCAAGGGGGGTCTGGGGGTCCACCCCCAGAAAATTTTCGGAAATTTGACTCTAGGAAGCAGGGTTTTAACTAGTTTGGTACCCCTAGTTGGGAAATTTTGGATATAAATTTTTAGGTAAGATTTGCATTCTGATGAACCTAATGTAAAAAAAAGTTTCAAATATAAGCGTTCTAAAAGAGATCTTTAGTCATCCCCCAGAAAAGGTTTGAAAATTAGACTCTAAAAGAAGGGTTTCAACTTGGTTTTGATACATACTGGTCCAGATTTCAGACATACATTCTAAGATAGGATAATAGGATCAGATTTTAATAAACTTCTTTTTAAAAAGTTTTTTTTAGTTTTCCCCCTGGATTGGCTTCACCTGGAGGCAATTTAATTGAAAATTTTCAAATTGCCCCCCTAGAAAATGATATTGCCCCCCGGTGGGGCGTGCGCCCCACGTTGGGAAACACTGCTTTAAACCATACCAGAAAGCTACTCGCTCCCAGAAAGTTTCCTGAAGAATAATAATTTGAAATTGAAGCATCCCAATAACTTTTTTGGTCTATTTTCGGCTAAAAAAACCCGTATTTCATTCCTAAACCATGACATCATGGCAAAACCACCAATTGTTGTAATTAAAGATAATATAATATTAATTGTTGAAGGTATAACATCGATTGTTGTAGTATGAACATAAAAATGCTCCTTTTTACATATGGACTGGCGAAGCCCGTGTCTAGCGCGTCAGCGCTAGTATTATATAACTTCTTAATCTTAACTACGTACAATCAACTAAAAAGTATGCCGGAAAAGTCATTCAAAAAATAAAAGCTTTTATATTGAACTGTAAACGAAAACGGAAATAAACCTTTAATATTTCGCCTACTGGAAATTTTTTTAACAATTTACTAACAAAAACCTACCTACAAAACAGAAGAAAGAGGGAAAGGAAATTCCCCAGTAGGGGAAACGACCGTAGAACCAAATATTCAGACACTAACACATCAAGTTTAATATATTAATCAGCAATACTAGGTATATTTCAAAAGAAAAAATACTCACTTCAAAAATAACCACCTATCTTACAATTCGAATTCAGGCATCCAATCCAATTTCATCCGCGAACATTCTACTGCAAACTTTAACTATTCTAAATTTACTGGAAAGTAATGGTCACCAGAATGAAAAACCAGTACAATTTTTCTAATAAGTAATTTAGTTTTAATCACTCATTCATCTAAAAAATGGCGAGTTTGAGACAAAAAACACACTAAGAGCAGAAGGTTTTGGCAAGACGCCAACGTTCTTGGAAATGAACTACAAACCCTTCCTTCCTTCCCGCCCTTTGAAGACACCATCATAGCTGGTAGAGGTAGACAAGCATAGCTCGTGTTTCATTCTCAAAAATCAGTTGAAAATTTAATTTTTAAATCCAAATCAATCGCCTCATTAATCAAATAAAACACTGCTAAACCATTAAAATATTAATTTATACAGCAATCCTTTCGTTTAAGATCAAATATTTTTTATTAACAACTAGTAGTCCAGTCAAATTGTCCTAAAATAAGGCCATTTTGGGAAAATTTTGGGGTAGAAGATATTGTTCGCTATCTGTATGTTTTTTGGGGTGCTGAATCCGAATCTGAGGTTTGCCAACAAAATTTCGTGACGGAACATTGTGAAAATTCGAAAAAATGGCAAAAATTCGCCCCTTTTTTTCGTTTTCGGCCCCTAGAACATTACCTTTGCGCTTCTGAGCTAAACAGTCAATACAAAAAATAAAGAACACTAACCAAGCTACAAAAAAGTCAATCACAACTTTTCTCTCAGACGCATGGTTTCGCCGATAGAGCACGTTGAAAAAGGGGCTATTTTCGTTCGATTGGTAAGAAATCCAAAAAATTTCACTAGTATGTATCTCCAAAAAACCGCATTTTTCGAACAGGATACTATAAAAACTGCCTAAATAATATTTCACATGAAATTAACCATCTAAAAACTCCAATAATGATAACTAAATGCATTTTTGTTCGGTGATTTCTCTTAAGAACGAAAGTTCAACAGGAGATAATAGTATTTCTATAACTAAGTTGCTTCTTCGAAATTACATGCAAAATTTTTCTATTGACTGCTCTATATGTTTTTGAGGGTGCTGAATACGAATTTGAGGTTTGCCAACAAAATTTCATGACGGAACATTGAGAAAATTCGAAAAAATGACAAAAATTCACCACCTTTGTTCGTTTTCTGCCCTACAGTCAACACTTAAATAAAGAAGAGAAAACAAGCTACAAAAAAGTCAATTACAACTATTCTCTCAGATGAAGGGTTTGGACGCTAGAGAACGCTGAATATTGGGAAGTTTTTGTTCCATTCGTGGAAAATTCATAAAATGTCACTCGTATCACCAAAAAGCGGCCTGTTTTGGAACAGGATACTATAAGAACGGCTACAATTATGTGTTACGCCCATGAAATCAACGTTCTGCAAACTCAAATGTTAATTGATAAATAATTAAACATTACAATAAAATACGACCATTAGCAACATTTTGGGATTACTGTAATATTGCTCATTGTTAAAGGCTTTAATCGTGCATTAATTAAAGTAATATATAGAAAAATAGGTATTTACATGAAATAAATCGTGCATTTAATTAATTAATGTACGATTAAAGCCTTTAACAATGAGCAATATTACAGTAATCCCAAAATGTTGCTAATGGTCGTGTTTTATTGTAATGTTTAATTATTTATCAATTAACATTTGAGTATTCAGAACGTTGATTTCATGGGCGTAACACATAATTGAAGCCGTTCTTATAGTATCCTGTTCCAAAACAGGCCGCTTTTTGGTGATACGAGTGATATTTTATGAATTTTCTACGAATGGAACAAAAACTTCCCAATATTCAGCGTGCTCTAGCGTCCAAACCCTTCATCTGAGAGAATAGTTGTAATTGACTTTTTTGTAGCTTGTCTTCTCTTCTTTATTTTAGTGTTGACTGTTTTGCTTAGAAATGCAAAGTGTATGTTCTAAGGGCAGAAAACGAACAAAGGTGGTGAATTTTTGTCATTTTTTCGAATTTTCTCAATGTTCCGTCATGAAATTTTGTTGGCAAACCTCATATTCGTATTCAGCACCCTCAAAAACATATAGAGCAGTCAATGGAAAAATTTTGCATGTAATTTCGAAGAAGCAACTTAGTTATAGAAATACTATTATCTCCTGTTGAACTTTCGTTCTTAAGAGAAATCACCGAACAAAAATGCATTTAGTTATCATTATTGGAGTTTTTAGATGGTTAATTTCATGTGAAATATTATTTAGGCAGTTTTTATAGTATCCTGTTCGAAAAATGCGGTTTTTTGGAGATACATACTAGTGAAATTTTTTGGATTTCTTACCAATCGAACGAAAATAGCCCCTTTTTCAACGTGCTCTATCGGCGAAACCATGCGTCTGAGAGAAAAGTTGTGATTGACTTTTTTGTAGCTTGGTTAGTGTTCTTTATTTTTTGTATTGACTGTTTAGCTCAGAAGCGCAAAGGTAATGTTCTAGGGGCCGAAAACGAAAAAAAGGGGCGAATTTTTGCCATTTTTTCGAATTTTCACAATGTTCCGTCACGAGATTTTGTTGGCAAACCTCAGATTCGGATTCAGCACCCCAAAAAACATACAGATAGCGAAAAATATCTTCTACCCCAAAATTTTCCCAAAATAAATACTATTTGACTGGACTATAGTATTTTAATTAACAATAGCTGTCAGAAGTAGTAAATGTATGCCTTTCAATAATGGCAGCTCGTTTAACGAAATTAATCTTTTCGCAATCTTTTTTAATCGTCGAAATTTTTAATGGAATATCTAAATATTAAAGGATTATTAGAACTTGATAATCGTGAGAATATAAAACCATAAATATTTTTTTAATTGTGTGCAGCAAATTTTGTCAACCTAAACATTGTGATTAAGACAATGCAGTGGCGAATCCAGTAGGGGGGGCTGTGGGGCTGCAGCCCCCCCCAGGAATAAGACATTCAAGTTTTGGTTTTAGAAATAAAGCAAAAAAGAAATTTCACTACGTTGCGGACATTCGGTGGTGCTACCCAAAGGGTCTCAAAATGAATCGGATCCCTACTTTTAAGGGTAAAAATTTCAACATTTTTCTGGGGGAAGACCCCCCCCAAACCCCCTCGAAATTTTGGAATCTAATAAGTACGGTTTTTCCTTGAAACTTTAGGGATTTACAAGGAGTGGTCCTCTTTGATGTAACCTAAAGTGTCTCAACATGAGTTAAAAGGCCACCTTTAGAGGCAAAATTCAAAAAAAAATTTCTGGAATAGGAACCCCTAAAACCCTAGAAATTTTCAAATTCATAATATTATAAACTTTTTTCCTTGAAAATTCTGCCGCTTACAATGAGTTTTGTGCTCTTTGGGTGGAATCTGAAAGGCTTTAAAATGAGCTAAAACACTTATTTTCTTGGGCAAATTTTCAAAATTTTTCTGGGAGAGGACCCCCAGACCCCCCTTTTACTTGGAGTTACTTTATTTTTTCACAATTTTGAAACTTAGTGCACCAAAAATTAAAACCTTACGAAGTCATCTCACCTAGAACTTAGCATTCCTAAGATTAGACCCCAGAAAAGATGTTGAGTAACCCCCTAAACAAAAATCTGGTTACGGCACTGGCAACCCCCTCCCCCTTTTAGTTGCTTACATTAATATTTGAACAGCCCATAATACCAATAAGGTTATTTGTGAAACTCAGCCCCCCCAAACCAAAATCCTGGATTCGCCACTGAGACAATGTATAATCACGCTCACAGTGCCGTGTAGAAGAGGTGTATAATAAACAATCATGGCCTTCAAAAATCGATCTTAAGAAACCGCTGGGAGTGAGGAAATAACTCTTATGAACTATCTGATCCCTGGGAGTGGGATTGTCGGAGTGGGAAGACCGATCTGAGGCCATCTGCTCCCAATCCCAGCTCTCCTGGGATCAAAGGAGTTGAGAGCACACAGCAAATAACTCCCAAAGAGTGGAGACTAGGAGCAAGCAGCTCTTTTAACTCTGTCAACTCCTTTCAACTCCTAAAAGGAAGACGTAATTCCTTCGGTTCTTCTGATCAAAGTGGGTTGTTATGGCAACGGATTACGTAGGCGCACCACTCGCTTGCTCATCTCATAGATCAGTGGTCACCAACCCCCGGTCCGCGGACCGGTGCCGGTCCGTGTATCAAATGGTACCGGGCCACGGGCCGACCATTTCATTGAAAATGTATTTAAATTCCTAGGTTTATACTCCAAATTAATGAATGAAATGAATTATAAATCACTTCATATTTATGTTTTGAAAAATATCATATTTATGTTTTGAAAGCATGTTTAAATACAATTGGAAATTAATATTAATAAATCAAAATAATCTAGAATGTAAACAATAAACGCCCCCCAGCGGGCCGCGGTAAAATTATCAAACGTTGACCGGTCCGTGGTGGTAAAAAGGTTGGGGACCACTGTCATAGATGATAATCACCGGCAGCCGGCGGCGTGCTGCCATCTAGTGTTTCTTGGAGGTAATATCACAAGGATTTCAAGGTAATACCACAAATTAAATCTTAAAAAGGTAAATTTTAAAAAGTACAACTGAGCTACCACTCTTTTTTCCCCACTCCTTGATCCTTCACTCAGTTTAAGGAGTTAGTTCACTGAGTTAACTCCTCAAATAATCGCCCATCACTACCAGTGGCGGATCTACGGGGGGGGCTTTCGGGCTGAAGCCCCCCCCCAAAACGTCTAACATTTAACTAAGTTTGTCAAAGCGCATAAAATCTATACCCGAAATTCGGAAGAGGCGTACCAAAACGAGTTGAAAAAGTGGGGTTTTTTACTTTAATTTCCAAAAATTTTCTGGGGGAGGACCCCCAGACCCCCCTTTCAGTGGTTTCAGTACGATAATTCACTATCTTTTCCATATTACCATTAACAAAAAAAATTCACTTGGATTATGAAAATTCTTAGCCCCCCCCAAAACCAAATCCTGGATCCGCCACTGATCACTACTAATCCTCGGAATCTAATCGCATCAGGGCCGGTTTTAAGCCATGCCGATCTTTTAAATATTTGATTAGAATGTTAAATTAAGATATTTTATGATCCTTTCTTTGTTTCTCGCACAAATTTAAACTTTTTACGGATGAATTTAGTTCGATCGCGTAACTGGATCGCAGTGATAACGGGTCAATATATTTGTATGCTAGGTTTTTTTAGAAATCTAATCTTACCCAAGTAGACGGATGACGTCATTTATTTTATTTTATTTTTATTTAAATATTTACACACACAACAGATAAATCCATTTACAGTGGTGAAAGGGAGAAAAAAAAAACAAGAAAAATTAATTGAATAAAACACTTTCACATAATCTTTTAAAAGCACTAAAAGACACCGAAAAAATATCAATTTCACTACATTGCATGTTGAAAATCATGTAAAATCTATTAATAGGAGAACTGGCAATATAATTAAATTTAGAAAATGGACTGGCGAAAAGATATTTTTTGCGTAAATTATAATTATTAACAGAAAACTGAATTAAACACAAAATGTCAGGACAATCAAATAAATTATTAAGAATTTTATAAAAGAATAATAAACAAGACAGATCCCTACGAGATCTCAAGGATGGAATATTAAAGGACTTAGCAAGACTAGAAGAAGAAATATCATGAGGGTAATAACTATTTTTTTTATAAAAAAGATAACGAAGGAAATTATTTTGCACTCTTTCAATATAAATCATTTTGTTATTGTAATGGGGATTCCATATTATATTGCAATATTCTAGGGTTGAGCGTATCAATGAATAATAAAGAATTATTAAAGTTCGTTCATTAGAAAAATTAATTGTTTTGCGTTTTAAGTATCCAAGTTTTCTATATGCTTTAGAAACCATACTGTCTATATGAGAAGAAAAATCAAGATTAGATTGAAAAATGACACCCAGATCTGTAATAGTATTTACACGATTTAGATTTGAATTATTTATCTGATACATATACATAAGAGGATTGGATAAGCGAGCATAAGAAATAACCGAGCATTTAGCTATATTGAGATCTAAGCCAGGGGTTCCCAACCTTTTTGCACCTGCGTACCACTTGAGTTTTTGAGAAATTTTGGCGTACCACCTGACCTAAATATTTTAATAAACGTTTAATATTTACTCTTCTTAAAGTGTGAAAAGGCTTTTTGAATTAAATTCCTGAGAAAACTTCATATTTAATGGTTAGATATTTGTTTATTTATAAACATGCTTATAATAAAGGATAAATAAAAAGATTAAAATGGTATTAATTTGCAATTTTATTTATTATACCCATAGGAGGTCTAAAAACATACAAATAGAAAATTAGTACAAACTCAGCAAAAAATTAATCATCATACAAAATAAACTTTTATAGTCTTAAGAGCGAAATTTGTTGTTGTTTGCCTGTGATTAAAATATCAACATTAGGAGTAATGGAACTTATCTAAACTCTTAAATCCTATTCAACACTTATTCTGCTTCTATGTTTATTTTTTATGTACAAGAGTTTAGAAAATCCACTCTCATACAAGTAACTCGTAACAAATGGCATCAAAAATAGCAGAGCTTGCCGGAAAATCAAAGAGTACTCGGTTTTGCGTCCGATCCAGAAGTTAATTAAAGATTTCTCTTTAAAATAATCTTTCATGGAACTATCCTCTGCAAAGATCGATATAACTTTCTTTTAGTTCCAATTCATTTGGTGAGGTTCCCGAAAAAGAATTTCTGATCCAGTCCACTTTTGAATAATATTCAGAGAAATAATTCTTAAACGCGCACTCACGCGTACCACCTGAAACGTTCCCGCGTACCACCAGTGGTACGCGTACCACCGGTTGGGAACCCCTGATCTAAGCCATTAATAGCACACCATTGTTGTAGATTATTTAGATCAAGTTGTAAATTTAAGGCATCAAGAGTAGTTTTTACAGGTTTCATAATTTTTAAATCATCAGCAAAAAATAAATATTCAGAGTTTTTAAATACATTACAGAGATCATTAATAAATAAAATGAAGAGTAAGGGTCCAAGGTTAGAACCTTGGGGAACACCAGAAGTATTTGTGAACCTACCGGAAATGGCATTTTTAAAGTAAACATATAAAGAACGATCGTTTAAATAGGAAAATAGCCATTCAATAAAATTTTCATGGAAACCATAATTATTTAATTTACTCAATAAAATACCAAAATCTATTGAGTCAAAGGCCTTAGAAAAATCCGTGTATATAACGTCAAAATCACGTCAAAATCAGGTCATATTTTTTCATATGACGTCCAGTGGGAAAAAATCACGTCAACTATGACGTCCTTTTTCAGTCAGAAAAAATGACGTCAATTTAAAACGACATTTAGACGTCAGATTTACGTCACCTAGAATGACCTAATTTTGATGAATGGTGATAATATGGTCAATTTTACGTCACTTGGAATGACGTGAATTGCACGACGTCATAAATGTGGTCATTATTACGTCAGTCTAAGTGACGTAATTTTAAACACGTCATGAATTTGGTCATTTTTGCGTCATTTAAATGACGTGATATTTAGTACGTCATTAATTTGGTCATTTTTTCGTCACCTAAAATGACGTGATATTTAGTACGTCATTGATTTGGTCATTTTTTCGTCACCTAAAATGACGTGGTATTTAGTACGTCATAAATTTGGTCATACTTTCGTCAGCTAAAATGACGTGATATTTAATACGTCATTTTTTGTCATATAAAATGACGTGATAATTTATTACGTCATACATATCGTAATTTTTTCGTCACATAAAATGACGTAATATTTAAAGTGTCATACATTTGGTAGTTTTCACGTCTCTTGATGTAATTTTTTAGGTCTCATTAATTTGAGGCCTTTTTTGCAACCTTTTGACCCACTTCGAACATGAATAAAAAAGCGGTTAAAAACGACGAATTTTTGTAAAAATTTTGTATTTTTGTACATAAAATTTCACACTTTCAATCAATCGAATTCGTCTTTTCCGACATCTATCGGTGTTACCCGACACTCCTGTTGTAAAAAAGGAAATTTGCTAAGATAATGTCGGAGAAGTGGTATTATCCGGCATCAGATAATGATGATACAATATACTCGCTCATATTGGATGTCGTCTTAAATTTGGCGTTGATTAAAAATTTAATTTAAAATTTATTTTTTTAATATTTTTAAATGATGTTTGAGTTTTTTTATAAATTTCAAAAATCAAATTTACATGGGCTATTATAATTTCAGTGCTGAATAAGAATATTTCCTTTGATTGGAAAAATAAATCATTAAATTAATTTAACAAATTAATTTTAAAGAAGGTCTAAAAGTGTAATAATCCCTTAAAAGTTTTAAAATGCAAAAAAAGTTAAGTTTAATATTCCAAATATTTTTATCCATTTTTGGCCAAAAAGTTCTATTTTTCTTTCAAGTTCTGGTAAAAAAACTTTTGGGGCATTTATTTATCAGACACATAAGTGTCTGACCTATATAATTTCAGACACCAAAAACACATCTGAATTTCAGACTTATAATTGTAAGTTTTATGGTATCGAAGAGCTGAGTCAAGTGTCTGAATAGTGACACCGTCTGAATTTAAGACATTTCGAGCCGCATGTGCACTCTATGACATTCTTCCTCCTCGCCTCGGGTGCCGGCGCGCGACGCGGCAAAGCGGCGTCAACGAGTTTGTTTTGAGCGCCATTTTATTTTTCGAGATGCTGATGATCTCGAAGACGAAGCGTGATACACAAGTAAGTGTTTATTAATACTTGTTCATTTCTTGTGCTTCGGCAATGTGTGTATTCATGATTATGTTATAAATCCACAAGATAACTTCGGCTTCAAAATGGGTTTGGTTTGTAAATGCTAACGAAATCTGAAAAATATTTCAAAATCAAGATAATACTTGCAGATCTTTTTAGAATGTACTATTTCGTACGGGAAAACATTTACTTATCGCTCTTACTTTTTGAGTATTAAGTATTAATTTGATTTTATAACTAATGGAGGGTTGTTTACATTTATTATTACTATATGTATGACAGCTACTGTTTGCAATGCAACCCACATTGACTCTAAAAACATATTGTAGATGTAGTGCACATTTTACAATCTAACACAGGGGTTCTCAAACTTTTTAACATCGCGACCCACTTTTGAGAAACAAAATCTAACGCGACCCACCGACTTCAGTTAATTATAATTAACTAAACTGGGATTATTATCTCATGCCCCCCCACAGATTTTTAACATTTCTGACTGGAAGTGTTCACCAACTATTTAGTTACAATAAATTATTACATGAACGTATAAGAAGAGAAATTAACGCTTTAGAAATTTAAAAGTAAATATTTGAATTTGAGCGTATGAAATAGTTTAATTGTGGGCTAACAATGATCCCTATAATAAAAAGGGGGGTCTGGGGGTCCTCCCCCAGAGAAAATTTTAAAATTTACCCTTTAAAACATTGTTTTAACTTGTTTTTTTTAGCAATATGGGATAAATTGCAGTTGCATAATTTCCTAAGAAAATTCTTTAAAAAATTTAAATTGCTCACCCCTGGTGCGGATGGGGAGAAACAGTGAATATTTTTTTCAAATCTCATTTGAATAACCGACTATATTTGCATTATCTGCACATCTTAAAGTGACACACATAAAACGTATTTACATTAATTGCCTTTTCCATTCGACACCAAGTAGTGTAGTTTTCCCTCAAATTTTTATTCTTTTTACTATATTGTAATGTGATAAATTTCAAAAGTTAGTAGTTTGATAATTTAAAAGTCAATAACACGTTTGCAAAAATTATAAAAAGATACTTCATATTCAGAAAAATTAAAAATCTTCTCGCGACCCACCAAAAACGGACTGGCGACCCACAAGTGGGTCGCGACCCACAGTTTGAGAAACTCTGATCTAACATATATAGGGATTGATAAAATTTCAACTGAAATTTAAAACGAAACATGGGGGAAACTGCTCTTAAAAATCTTGATTTATCATTAAATTTAAAATTAATTAAATTCAACCAAAAAGTATATTATTAGGATACAAATCATATTAATGAAAATGAAGTTACAAATTTATAGGTCAAGTTTAGTTGACATTCCGGGTAAGGTAAATATCGCCAGCTAATACATTCCCCGCAAGATATTGTTTTGGTTTATTCATTGCGTTTACAACTTCAGTATTTCCCTCCCCTGGTCACTTAATTTCACATTGATAAACCCCCTTCCTCCCCTCCAAATGTGAAATTTTTAAGGACAGTCTTAACTTTCACATGGTGTCGACAAACATCTTATCCCAAAAAAGATTGTTTAAAGAATTGAACCAATTTACAATACATAAACATTGGGTCTTTAAAGCTGAGTTAAAAATTCCTATGTTTTGGTCACCCATTGTGTTTCCAATTACATACATATGTTTAATGATTTTCTGCATTTAGGTATTATTATTGATCTTAAATAACATCTTTTTAATATTCCTGCTACAAAAATTCTAAGGGCTATAAATAACACTGAATAACGTGGGAAGGGCCTTTTTCTTAGGGTTCTGTGATGGACATATGCTTGGAATTTTAGACTTAAGTAACTAATTCCTATTTGAATATACTGTATTCTGATTTTGTCAAAATTTTTATTTCCTATAGGTGCTGATGGTAGCTGTCGAGGACTGCCAGGTACCACCACCAGCCAGGTCTGAAGTGAATCAAGAGAAGTTAAATTTCATTTGGTTAGTACATTTTTATTAAAAAATGCTGTTTATATTTCTGTTAAGCTACCTCCCCAAAAAATATATTGTTTTGGTTTTGGTTAATTCAAATCACTGTGTTGAATGTTCCCTGAATAATGAATAATGATTCCCTGCATTTAGATTTGATCTTGAGTATCTTTTTCATATTCCTACTACAAAAATCCTAAGGGTTATAACTAACACTGAATAACGTGGCAAGGGCCTTTTTCTTAGGGTTCTGGGATGGACATAATCTGAGGATTTTTAACTTAATAAACTAATTCCTATTTGAATATACTGCATTGTAATTTTGTCAAAAATTTTTTATTTCCTACAGGTGCTGATGGAAGCTGTCGAGGACTCTTAAACTGCCTGGTATACCACCAGCCAGGTCTGAAGTGCATCGAGGGAAGTTAAATTTCATTTGGTTAGTACATTTTTATTAAAAAATGCTGTTTATATTTCTGTTAAGCTACCCCCCCCCGAAAAATACTGTTTTGGTTTGTTCTTAGTGTTGAATTTTACAACTTAAGTATTTCCCTCCCCATGTCACTTAATTTCACAATGATAAACCCCCTTCCTCCCCTCCAAATGTGAAATTTTTAAGGACAGTCTCTTAACTTTCACATGGTGTTGACAAACATCTTATCCCAAAAAAGATTGTTTAAGGAATTGAACCAATTTACATTACATAAACATTGGGTCTTAAGCTTAGTTAAAAATTCCTATGTTTTTGTCACCCATTGTGTTTCCAATTACATACATATGTTTCATGATTTTCTGCATTTAGGTATTATTATTGATCTTGAATAACATCTTTTTAATATTCCTACTACAAAAATTCTAAGGGCTATTAATAACACTGCATAACGTGGTAAGGGCCTTTTTCTTAGGGTTCTGTGATGGACATATGCTTGGAATTTTTGACTTCAGTAACTAATTCCTATTTGAATATACTGTATTGTGATTTTGTCAAAATTTTTATTTCCTACAGGTGCTGATGGAAGCTGTCGAGGACTCTTAATCTGCCAGGTATACCACCAGCCAGGTCTGAAGTGCATCGAGGGAAGTTAAATTTTATTTGGTTAGTACATTTTTATACAAAAATGCTGTTTGTTTCTGTTAAGCTACCCCCCCCCCGAAAAATATTGTTTTGGTTTGTTCTTGGTGTTGAATTTTACAACTTTAGTATTTCCCTCCCCTAGTCATTTAATTTCACATTGAGAAACCCCTTCCTCCCCTCTAAATGTGAAATTTTGAAGGAGATCCTCTAAATTTCACATGGTGTCGACAAATATCTGGTCCCAAAAAGATGGTTAAGTAAGGTTTTACAATCTAAAAAACACTTAGGGTCAAGTTATATTAAAAGATAATGTTACATTATCTGGTGACTTCTTTGATTAAGACTAATTTAAATACTAACTGACATGAGTTATTTTTGGAGTGCACAGTTCCCCCTCTAATCACACCTCTACACTAGGCTGTTAATGTAAGCTAGTGTTTAAGAATATTTTATATACAGTTTACTCTTGATGTGACAAAGTTGAAAAGACTGATAAAAATTTCAAGATAATAGCTTTTAGCTCAAGCAAGGGTAGAAGTCGTCCTATATTTCCTATAAATCCTATATTTTCAAAAAACATGAATAAAGCGTCCTATATATCCTATATTTAAAAAAATAATCCTATATTCCATCAAACGACCCTACTTTCGAGTTCAAGTATTCAAAATTTAAATTAAATGTCTTGAATATCATTAAAAAATAAATTAGAAAAAATTCAAATTGTAAATTCTCTCACAATTGCAATTTTTGTCTCATGTCGATATTCTCGACTTTAAAACTTGGTTTTGGAATAAGTTTACATGTGTCCAAAATATGGACAGTTTTAGCGAGCATATTAAAAGATTTACCACTTAAATTGCTTGCTATTATGTAAGAAAGCAAAGTCGCTTGATATTATTAAGTATTTTTCAGTAGTTTTTTTATCAGGAAAACAGTCTTAAAAGATATTTTCTGGGTATTAATACATTTTAAAATTGCTGGAAATTGTTTTTTAAACAAAAAAAACCTTTTTTTTAGATTTTCCATTCATGCATTTTTACTTTTTGCATTATGGATTAAATTAAGTATGGTTTTACTAAAAGTATTTTTTAAATTAAATACATTAATTTTGTTTTCAAAGTTCATTAGTTTGAAAATTCATGGAAGTATTTAGTTGCAATATAGTTTGACACTTTTAGCCAACTTTTGTAGCCAAGTACAAGTAAATTTGAGGTTATAAGCCTAAATACCAAACACTTAAAACTGATACAGAAGTGTCTTTAGTCCTGTTACCAAACTATTAAAAATTTATTTTCATCCTATTTATTTTTTTGAAAAATCCTATATATTTATATTTGGTCACTTCTACCCCTGCTCAAGTAAAATTAGAGGAATATACCTAATAAGTCTAGGATGAAAATATTTGTAAAAAAGATTTATGACATAATAATTAAAATTGTCTTATGGAGAGTATTTCACCACAAACTTGGTTCAAATTTAGCTGCAACATTAATTTTAGTGATTTTTATTTTATATTATGTTTTTAAAAAATTATTAGATGATATAATTTAAGTAAAGCTGATTTTTTATTACCTTGTAGGAAATGTCATGTATACCAAGTCCTGCTGCTTTGAATATGTTTATCTGCTTATGTGACAAGTGCCTTCTTCCAAGTCCTACATTGTTACTAATATGTTTTTCTCTCAAGCTTATGGTTGTTACAGTAAAAAATTAAAACAATAAAATAAAAAAATTAAGTCAAACTGTTTTGCTTACATTTTAGTTATTTTTATGTCTACTATCAAATAAAAATCAAGTGTAAATTAACTAATTCATTCTTAATTATCTAAAAATGTGTTTTCAACATACAAAACATTCTAATTTGGAAAATTAATATTTTTGGATAAGCATTTAATGCATTAAAAATTAAGATGACTAAATAATTTGAAATTCGGTTAAACATGTTATATAGGTGCCTTTTGTTGATTTTTAGTAGAACTTCAAAATCCTTTTAATACATAATATAATCGTTCATTTATTCTGTAAATAGGTTACTTTTTTGTGATTGGTATGTTTTGTCCTGTGCACTGGTTATTTACAAAAAATGGTTAAAATATGCTAACTTGATCAAATGAATTGACACAATTTCTCTCTGATTAATTATTTAAATTAAGTTAGCATATTTTAACTATTGAAGGCTAACCTAACCAGTGTCTAGGGCAAATAACAGGTCATTCACGTCATACCGAATACGTGAAAAAAACGTTATCGAATCACGTCGTTTAACCACGTATAAAAAACTTCATAAAATCACGTAAATATGATCACATATGCCGTCAAAATCACGTCCTAAATGCCGTCAAAATTCACGACACATATGACGTCCAATTCACGTCATTTGTGACGTGTAAAATCACGTAAATTTAATACGTCGTTTATAACGTCCAAATCACGTAAATATGATCACGTCGTATATAACGTCAAAATCACGCCATAAAATCACGTCAAAGTTCACGTCACATATGTTGTCAAATTCACGTCATTTATGACGTCGAAAATGACGACGAAAGGTTGGACATTTCGACGCAAAACATGACGTCAATTTTAAGGCATTTTTTGACGAAAAAATGACGTCAAAAATCACGTCATTCGTCTACTTGGGTAGGAGTTTTCAGATTTCTCTTTTTTCTCATCTGATTTTCAACTTAATCTATAAATTTTTAAAAACGATTCGTGATCAGATTTTTTGAAGTTTTTGTTTTTAAAAACGATTCGTGATCAGATTTTTCTACGCTGCTTAAGCCTTTGCTTACTATACAAAAGAAATTTTTAAGTTACTTTCCTCTTAATAATCTTTTAAACGCACGTCAGTTATATGTTCTCAATTGCCTTATTTTTCTGAAGAAATATCCTGGCTATGCCACGATAAACCAAAATTTTTCCTATAACCTTCGAAATCATAACTACTATAATATACCTAATCCTCACAAAGAAATATACAAAAAACACTTCCAATATCTTTCTGTCACTTTTTTTAATAAACTTCCAAGCGAAATTCAATCTCAAACTAACATTAAATACTTTAAGAAATTGTGCATTGCATATATTTTGAGTCTAAATAGCATTGAGTCCTTATTCTAATTTTGTCAGGTTTAAATATCATCATTTATTCATTTTTCTCTATAAACATACAAATTGCCAGCCAAGCCTTTTTGTTTTCCTTTTTTATTTTTTGTTCTTGTATTTACAATTAATTTTTAAGTGTCTAGTGTTAAAGCAAAACAACTTCTTCCACTATAAACCAAATCGATTTTTTATTTTTGATCTTACTTTTAACAAAGATATTCTGTGACCCCATGGACGAGCGGTTGCTCCTTTGGGAAATGTATGTACTCGATCAACTGCGTTTGTATTTTTTCTTGTTCTGTTCTTTTGTTTGTCCAATAAATTATTATTATTATTATTATATTATTATTATAATCTTAACCCTTTTTTGTTTTTCTCTGTAAATTGCGTTTGAATTATTTTTTACTTGTGTGCCTCCTTGTGGTACACTTAGATCCACCACATTAAACCTAGATTTATCCCTCGTTACAAAAGAAGGGTGGATCGGGATGATCACAGCTCTAAAAAAAAGACAAAACATTTCTGAGAAATAATAAAGGTTTTATAAAAGAAAGTTAAGACATTCTTTCTGAATAAAACTTCAAAACTATTCTGTATGGCCTTATCCCTCATCTTGCTCGTTGCGCACTAATTCGTAATTAATACTCTATGATTTAAATTATTACAGTAAGTGTTCTTACAATCTGCTTTAATGATTTAATCATGCACGCTTGGTATAAAGGGGGCTATAAAAATTAGTTTGAATCAATCCCCTATTCCCTGAAACGATAGATTTTGGCCAGAAGATTAGCCCCCCTTAACGATTCTCTGAAATGACCACTTATTGTCTTTCTGATCATTTTTACTCGCCAAGTCGCAAACGGAAATTTTATCTGTTTACTTGTATTTTTTTTTATTTTACCATACCTACTAAAGATGTGGTGTTAACATTTAAAATATTTCGAAAAATCTGATCATTTAAAACATTAGGGTGGGTTGGGGTAATATGGGTCAATTTCAAGGTACCTTCACATTCTAAGTTTTATTTCATCAAAACTATTACTTTTTAATGATTTCTTTCAATTGGATCTTGACATTATAATCCTTCAGAACATTTTCATCTAATTTTATCATATATTTTTTAGTTATAAGTTGGTTAAACTTAGCATCAAAAGTAATGACCTATTTTACCCCAATGTGGGGTAAAATAGGTCTTATTGCAAAAAGATGTCAAAAATATATTTATTACTAAATATACATGAAAATAAGAAAAAAGGAAATCGGCTAAGCCGTTTTCATCTGAAAAAATTTGTTTTAAGTTGCACTTTAATGAAATTGTAAAAGTCCGGAGTTAATGAACATTGTTCAAATTTAGCATTTAAAATACTTCGTTTGGGTAAAAAAATAAACTTGTATGACAGTTCAATGTATATTTGAAGGAAATAAGTTAAAAACATTGTTTTTACTTAATACAAAAGGCCTCTTTACTATGACCCATTTTACCCCAAGCCCAAAATATCGTTATAAAAGATAAAATATTTTATATTTTTCTAAACTGATTGGCTTGAAATGTCTCTCAAACTTTCTTTTATGGAAATATATTACAAAAGTCTGCTGTAATTTATTACAATATATAGATATTTTGGAAGTTAGTAAACCCTGTTTTTTCGATGACATCATTTACGGTTCAAATTAAATATTTTTTCAGTCCTCAAAATCATAAATATTAATTTTTGACAGTCGAAAAATGTTGCCAACAGGTAAAAGATTATAATACAAAAAAATGAGCGAAAATTATTCAATTTAAATTTGATTTATATCGAGTTAATTAAAACTGACCCATTTTTCCCCAAGACCCACTTTACCCCAACCCACCCTATAAAATAACTTGACAATAAGATGGAAAAAAGAGAAATCTGGAAAATTCTAAGATTAGAGTAGATTTCTCACTCTTAAAGACTGAATAAATAAAAAAAATAGCATATAAATTAACACCCGTTATCACTGTACGCGATCGAAGTAAATTCATTCCTAAAAAGTTTAAATTTCTGCGAGAAGTAAAGAAAGGATCATAAAATATCTTTATTTAACATTCTAATCAAATGTTAAAAGATCAGCATGGCTTAAAACCAGTCCTGACGATTAGATTCCGAGGATTAGTTTCATTTGATTCGGAAATCGATTCAATCGCAATATTCGATATATCCCTACGCTGAAGAAAAAGGGGGAACTTAGCAGGCCGAAATTCCTTATTTTAGCAAAAAGTGGTGCTGCCATCTACATAGAGGTTGGAGAACTACGAATTTTCAAAATTTGGTGTAAAAAAAATTTGGTGTATCCGTCCTTGGTCTGAAGTTGCAATTATTTAAATAAGAAAATGTGTAACATTCGGTTTGTGTGTTATATTTTGCCGTTATTAATCTAATCTAATCTAATCTGTCTTTAATTGTCTTGAGCTTTCAAGTAGTATATTTAGCTGGATTTTAACTGTCTTTCAAGCGTCAATTTTTTTAAAAATCTTTTTTATCTTAAGTAGTTTCCGAGTAATAAAAACTTATGAAAATTTATAGCACGATTTATATTAATAATAATATTTTATATAATACTTATTTTAAAATATAACAACTTTTAAAATAATATTTAATTTTACAGTTTATAGTATTTTAAAGTTCAGGTAAAGATGCAATAACATTTGCAAAAATTGACCTTCTAGCCCAAAGAGCCGAAAAATATTTTGAGATTTGATACCACAATTATTGGCCCCTTTAAGTTAAATTCTATGAGGACGAAAAATTTTCAAGAAATAAACATATGCATGTGGAACAGAAAAATTAATAAAAAAAGCTGGCTTCCTGTTCTATTTCATTTGTTCTGAGCATCATTTTGTTTATTTTCCCTTTCACGCGTTCTTCTGTAGTCGGTTGGGAAGAAATTTTGGCTCAGGTATTTTAATTCTAAGACTGAAAAGTACTTAATTTTTTATGATGGGGATCATGTAGGAAATGATTTTCCTAGAATCAAGAGGGGAGAATAGTTTTCTAAAATTTGTTGGTCTTGAAAAACTTGTTAAGCTGTTGGTGCTGCGGCTCAAAAAAACGGCCTTCGACGCGAACAGCTGCCCACCACTAGATCAGCCCTGTCTGATTGTTTATTTAATTTTTTAATTTGTTCTTTTAAACGTCTTTTAACACCACATGCTTAAAAGCTATCAAAATTGCGTAAAGCTATTTCGGTGCCTAAATGGAATAATACAATAACATAAAATATGTACTCAGCTCTGAAAGTTTTAAATTTTTTTACATACGTTTTGTTTGAATGAATGAAAACTTTATTTTTTTTTTCACAAACAGTAAATTTATTAGAAATGATAAAAAAGAATTTTCACCACTGTATCAAATAAAATTTTATACAGACAGATATACAAAATGATGTAAAAAATCATATCACCTAAGATCGCTGAACATTTACTTAGATATGAAATAACTTAGACTATAATGATTTACACAAAAAAATGTTTTACAAAAAAAATCTTATATATTACTCATGGATACAATGTATTTTACAATAAGGAATAAATTTTTTGGCTGGGAATTACATGTACAAATTTTTACTTCTCATAAATCTACAAAAAAGAATATTAAAAATATGTAAATTATGACCAATTTTTTTAAAGAAACTTTAATTATAGAATGTTGCTTTTTTATTTATAATAACTACTTCGTTTGGAACATTTTATACGCAACAGTTCAAATAAAAAGTTAATGTGTAACAGGGCCGGACTGGGAAGAAATTTCGGCCCGGGCATTTTAAGTCTGAATCGGCCCACCGCATAATTTTTATGGAAAATATAACTTGAAAATTTCGGGGGGGGGGAATCGTGGTACCTCCACCAAGAAATTCTTTTGAAAATTGACCCCTAAGAAATAGTCTAAAATCTAACATCAACCTTGAAGTCCTTAATTGGATACGTAATAAACTCAATATAGACTTTTAATTCTTTGTTGGTAAATTCAGTGGGAAAAAAGAATTTCCAACTTGACGAACTTAATATTAAAAGAATTTGTGAATGATGTAGCTGAAAATAGAAAGGGGGGTCTGGGGATCCTCCCCCAGAAAAACTTTGTAAATTTTACTCTTAAAAGTACTGTTTTAACTCATTTATTGGGACACTTTTCGGTGACATCCGAAAAGGTTCGCTCCTTTTATGCTGTAGAATTTTTGAAGATGAAACCAGGAAAATTCTTTCATAAAAATATTTTAAATAATATAATATGTTTTTGAATTCAGTAATTTATGCCATCATTAATGAATTTAATTGCTGGTAAATTAATGGTTTGGTGGCCGCACAAAAAGAATTTGTGGGCCGCTAGTTGGAAAATCCTGCGGAGTGCGGATTCATTTTTAAAGGATCTTTTTCATTCATACCACTGTAAAATATTTTGGTTGTAGGCGGCCCACAAACGGCCCTCGATGAGTAGCGGCCCACCGGGCATTTGCCCAAATGCCCGCATGGCCAGTCCGAGCCTGATGTGTAACCTTGTAACCATGTAAACCTTTTCACCTCTTCCTCATTCTTGATTGAGCCTCTGATACATATATTATTATTTGTCTTCTTATCAAAGACCAAATTGAATTCTTTTGGCATATCTTTTAAAATAAAAGACAAAGTTTCCTCCATCGTGCTCAAGTCATGAGAACGAAAGATTCGTAAGAACGCAGATTCGTATTGAGCGCCAAATCGCCTAAGAACATAAACAATGCAAACCTACAGTCTTCAATTCTTATTGGCTCCTCAACCAAACGTCACACTTCCCCGCTAGTGCTGCCTCTGGTGGGATTCCTACACGTGCGGTATTGGAAAAACGCCCCCGGGGACCCGTGCCCGAAGGGGTACTGTCGTACTGTGACCCTAAGATTTTCATGCTGAGTATTAAGACGGATATCATTTTGAATATTTTGGAAATAATTTGTTCACATAAAGGTCCAAAAATGAGTGAGTTAATTCCCAGTTTTCTAGGGGCATATTTTCAAAAATTTCTGGGGGGGACCCCCTGCCTGACCTCCAAAGCAGTAGAAATGGGATTCATCCCCTTACTGGATCCCTCAACTCCTATGGCCACCCTTCACCATCGCATCCTTATCTTTGAGAGCAAACAATGTAAGTTTTACAAAGAATGGATAGAAGAATTTACACATTTGCTCAACCATCATCTGAAATCCAGAGAGCATGAAAACCAAGTGCTTGGCAGGGAAACTTCAGGGTTTTATTTGGTTCAAGCGACGTATTCAATGTCACAATGAAGACAAAAATTATACCCCTATAGTTTTTTTTTAAAATACGATTTGAGGTTTACACAAACAGAGATCTATCAAATTTTTATTAATTGATTCCGTGTTTTCAAATTTTTTCATCTTGAAAGTTAAAAATTTAAAAGTGAGTAAAAGAAACTACTTATGATTTAGGGGGTTTGATTTCACCTGGTTACCCCCCTTGTGGGAAAAGTAACTGCATTTCACCACATTCACTTCACATTCAATAAGCAGTCCTTTTTACATTGAGCGGGGCCGTTTTGAAAGTAGTGCTGTCACCTAGCGGGTGATTATGAAAGATTAATCTTACAGTTTGCGCCCCCTAATTCAGGTGGAGTCATGTAAAATGCAGGCATGTGATTGCTCAAAAAAGAAATTATCTGAAAATTTTTAGAAGCGTCTAGATTAGTTACAGTGGTATAGAAATTTATTTCAGGAAGAATCCAAATTTCTGAGCCCCTTCCCATACAAAAAGGTCCACACAATTTAGCTTTTTAATTCTTACAAATACAAATCAAGTCGGTCAACTACAGGCGAACAGGCGTAAGCCCAGCAAGGTTGGTCAATCCCAGTATCTGTCAATTTTCCTCTTGAACTCGTTTACCCCACTTGGATTTACAATTTTTTTAGGCAACGCATTCCATCTATCCACTACCCTATTAATAAATGCCTTTCTACAATCCGTCTTAAATTTGACTTTATTGAATTTGAAATTGTGACCCCTTGTTCTATTACCCATATTGAAATTTAGTCCCTCTGTGTCCCCTTATATTGCTTTACCATTTGAAAAAATTGAATCAAATCCCCTCTAATCCTTGTTTTCTCTAGAGTGAACATTAGGGTGGTTTTTTTTAAACGAAAGTTCGAATTTTTTTCGGGGCACCCCCTCAAAGGTTTAATTTTAAATTCCTTTTAGGGAGAAGAACAAGAAGAGAAGTTTTTTGTTCTTCTCCCTAAAAAGAATTTAAAATTAAACGGTGATGTAAAAAATTTTTAATCCGGGGCCTTAAAAGTCGAAATAACGAAATACATCAAAATTCGAATGTCAGTATTCTGATATTCAATATAATCCTCCATATGACCCCAAATATCACACTCCATATGACCGCCAATGAGGGGACAAAATAGATTTATATTCGATTCCCTTAAAAACACTTAATATTATTGGGTGATGTAGAATTTTTTTATTCTGGCCCTTCAAAGTCGACATAATCATATCTCGATGTTCGAATGTCAGAATTCTGATATTCGACATGACTCAATATGACCACATACATCATAAAATGTTTGGCCGCCGATGTGGGGTTGTAATTGATTTTTATTCTTCCCCCTAAAAGGAATTTAAAATTAAACGGTGATGTAAAAAATTTTTAATCCGGGGCCTTAAAAGTCGAAATAACGAAATACATCAAAATTCGAATGTCAGGATTCTGATATTCAATATAATCCTCCATATCATATGACCCCAAATATCACACTGCATATGACCGCCAATGAGGGGACAAAATAGATTTATATTCGATTTCCTTAAAAATCACTTAATATTATAGGGTGATGTAGAATTTTTTTATTCTGGCCCTTCAAAGTCAACATAATCATATCTCGATGTTCGAATGTCAGAATTCTGATATTCGACATGACTCAATATGACCACATACATCATAAAATGTTTGGCCGCCGATGTGGGGTTGTAATTGATTTTTATTCTTCCCCCTAAAAGGAATTTAAAATTAAACGGTGATGTAAAAAATTTTTAATCCGGGGCCTTAAAAAACGAAATAACGAAATACATCAAAATTCGAATGTCAGGATTCTGATATTCGATATAATCCTCCATATGACCCCAAATATCACACTGCATATGACCGCCAATGAGGGGACAAAATAGATTTATATTCGATTTCCTTAAAAATCACTTAATATTATAGGGTGATGTAGAATTTTTTTATTCTGGCCCTTCAAAGTCAACATAATCATATCTCGATGTTCGAATGTCAGAATTCTGATATTCGACATGACTCAATATGACCACATACATCATAAAATGTTTGGCCGCCGATGTGGGGTTGTAATTGATTTTTATTCTTCCCCCTAAAAGGAATTTAAAATTAAACGGTGATGTAAAAAATTTTTAATCCGGGGCCTTAAAAAACGAAATAACGAAATACATCAAAATTCGAATGTCAGGATTCTGATATTCGATATAATCCTCCATATGACCCCAAATATCACACTCCATATGACCGCCAATGAGGGGACAAAATAGATTTATATTCGATTCCCTTAAAAATCACTTAATATTATAGGGTGATGTAGAATTTTTTTATTCTGGCCCTTCAAAGTCAACATAATCATATCTCGATGTTCGAATGTCAGAATTCTGATATTCGACAGGACTCAATGTGACCACATACATCATAAAATATTTGGCCGCCGATGTGGGGTTGTAATTGATTTTTGTTTTTCTCCCTAAAAAGAATTTAAAATTAAACGGTGATGTAAAAAATTTTTAATCCGGGGCCTTAAAAAACGAAATAACGAAATACATCAAAATTCGAATGTCAGGATTCTGATATTCGATATAATCCTCCATATTACCCCAAATATCACACTCCATATGACCGCCAATGAGGGGACAAAATAGATTTATATTCGATTCCCTTAAAAATCACTTAATATTATAGGGTGATGTAGAATTTTTTTATTCTGGCCCTTCAAAGTCAACATAATCATATCTCGATGTTCGAATGTCAGAATTCTGATATTCGACATGACTCAATATGGTCACATACATCATAAAATGTTTGGCCGCCGATGTGGGGTTGTAATTGATTTTTATTCTTCCCCCTAAAAGGAATTTAAAATTAAACGGTGATGTAAAAATTTTTTTATCCGGGGCCTTAAAAGTCGAAATAACGAAATACATCAAAATTCGAATGTCAGGATTCTGATATTCAATATAATCCTCCATATGACCCCAAATATCACACTGCATATGACCGCCAATGAGGGGACAAAATAGATTTATATTCGATTTCCTTAAAAATCACTTAATATTATAGGGTGATGTAGAATTTTTTTATTCTGGCCCTTCAAAGTCACCATAATCATATCTCGATGTTCGAATGTCAGAATTCTGATATTCGACAGGACTCAATGTGACCACATACATCATAAAATATTTGGCCGCCGATGTGGGGTTGTAATTGATTTTTGTTCTTCTCCCAAAAAAGAATTTAAAATTAAACTGTGATGTAAAAAATTTTTAATCCGGGGCCTTAAAAGTCGAAATAACGAAATACATCAAAATTCGAATGTCAGTATTCTGATATTCAATATAATCCTCCATATGACCCCAAATATCACACTCCATATGACCGCCAATGAGGGGACAAAATAGATTTATATTCGATTCCCTTAAAAACACTTAATATTATTGGGTGATGTAGAATTTTTTTATTCTGGCCCTTCAAAGTCGACATAATCATATCTCGATGTTCGAATGTCAGAATTCTGATATTCGACATGACTCAATATGACCACATACATCATAAAATATTTGCCCGCCGATGTGGGGTTGTAATTGATTTTTATTCTTCCCCCTAAAAGGAATTTAAAATTAAACGGTGATGTAAAAAATTTTTAATCCGGCGCCTTAAAAACAAAATAACGAAATACATCAAAATTCGAATGTCAGGATTCTGATATTCAATATAATCCTCCATATGACCCCAAATATCACACTACATATGACCGCCAATGAGGGGACAAAATAGATTTATATTCGATTCACTTAAAAATCACTTAATATTATAGGGTGATGTAGAATTTTTTATTCTGGCCCATCAAAGTCAACATAACATAATCATATCTCGATGTTCGAATGTCAGAATTCTGATATTCGACATGACTCAATATGACCACATACATCATAAAATGTTTGGCCGCCGATGTGGGGTTGTAATTGAGTTTTATTCTTCCCCCTAAAAGGAATTTAAAATTAAACGGTGATGTAAAAAATTTTTAATCTGGGGCCTTAAAAGTCGAAATAACGAAATACATCAAAATTCGAATGTCAGGATTCTGATATTCAATATAATCCTCCATATGACCCCAAATATCACACTGCATATGACCGCCAATGAGGGGACAAAATAGATTTATATTCGATTTCCTTAAAAATCACTTTATATTATAGGGTGATGTAGAATTTTTTTATTCTGGCCCTTTAAAGTCACCATAACAGTATCTCGATGTTCGAATGTCAGAATTCTGATATTCGACAGGACTCAATGTGACCACATACATCATAAAATATTTTTCCGCCGATGTGGGGGTTGTAATTGATTTTTATTCTTGTCCCTAAAAGGAATTTAAAATTTAACGGTGATGTAAAAAATTTTTAATCCGGGGCCTTAAAAGTCGAAATAACGAAATCCATCAAAATTCGAATGTCAGTATTCTGATATTCAATATAATCCTCCATATGACCCCAAATATCACACTCCATATGACCACCAATGAGGGGACAAAATAGATTTATATTCGATTCCCTTAAAAATCACTTAATATTATAGGGTGATGTAGAATTTTTTTATTCTGGCCCTTCAAAGTCACCATAATCATATCTCGATGTTCGAATGTCAGAATTCTTATATTCGACAGGACTCAATGTGACCACATACATCATAAAATATTTGGCCGCCGATGTGGGGTTGTAATTGATTTTTATTCTTCCCCCTAAAAGGAATTTAAAATTAAACGGTGATGTAAAAAATTTTTAATCCGGCGCCTTAAAAACAAAATAACGAAATACATCAAAATTCGAATGTCAGGATTCTGATATTCAATATAATCCTCCATATGACCCCAAATATCACACTACATATGACCGCCAATGAGGGGACAAAATAGATTTATATTCGATTCACTTAAAAATCACTTAATATTATAGGGTGATGTAGAATTTTTTATTCTGGCCCTTCAAAGTCAACATAATCATATCTCGATGTTCGAAAGTCAGAATTCTGATATTCGACATGACTCAATATGACCACATACATCATAAAATGTTTGGCCGCCGATGTGGGGTTGTAATTGATTTTTATTCTTCCCCCTAAAAGGAATTTAAAATTAAACGGTGATGTAAAAAATTTTTAATCTGGGGCCTTAAAAGTCGAAATAACGAAATACATCAAAATTCGAATGTCAGGATTCTGATATTCAATATAATCTTCCATATGACCCCAAATATTACACTGCATATGACCGCCAATGAGGGGACAAAATAGATTTATATTCGATTTCCTTAAAAATCACTTTATATTATAGGGTGATGTAGAATTTTTTTATTCTGGCCCTTCAAAGTCGACATAATCATATCTCGATGTTCGAATGTCAGAATTCTGATATTCGACAGGACTCAATGTGACCACATACATCATAAAATATTTGGCCGCCGATGTGGGGTTGTAATTGATTTTTGTTCTTCTCCCTAAAAAGAATTTAAAATTAAACGGTGATGTAAAAAATTTTTAATCCGGGGCCTTAAAAGTCGAAATAACGAAATACATCAAAATTCGAATGTCAGTATTCTGATATTCAATATAATACTCCATATGACCCCAAATATCACACTCCATATGACCGCCAATGAGGGGACAAAATAGATTTATATTCGATTCCCTTAAAAACACTTAATATTATTGGGTGATGTAGAATTTTTTTATTCTGGCCCTTCAAAGTCGACATAATCATATCTCGATGTTCGAATGTCAGAATTCTGATATTCGACATGACTCAATATGACCACATACATCATAAAATATTTGCCCGCCGATGTGGGGTTGTAATTGATTTTTATTCTTCCCCCTAAAAGGAATTTAAAATTAAACGGTGATGTAAAAAATTTTTAATCCGGCGCCTTAAAAACAAAATAACGAAATACATCAAAATTCGAATGTCAGGATTCTGATATTCAATATAATCCTCCATATGACCCCAAATATCACACTACATATGACCGCCAATGAGGGGACAAAATAGATTTATATTCGATTCACTTAAAAATCACTTAATATTATAGGGTGATGTAGAATTTTTTATTCTGGCCCATCAAAGTCAACATAACATAATCATATCTCGATGTTCGAATGTCAGAATTCTGATATTCGACATGACTCAATATGACCACATACATCATAAAATGTTTGGCCGCCGATGTGGGGTTGTAATTGAGTTTTATTCTTCCCCCTAAAAGGAATTTAAAATTAAACGGTGATGTAAAAAATTTTTAATCTGGGGCCTTAAAAGTCGAAATAACGAAATACATCAAAATTCGAATGTCAGGATTCTGATATTCAATATAATCCTCCATATGACCCCAAATATCACACTACATATGACCGCCAATGAGGGGACAAAATAGATTTATATTCGATTCACTTAAAAATCACTTAATATTATAGGGTGATGTAGAATTTTTTATTCTGGCCCTTCAAAGTCAACATAATCATATCTCGATGTTCGAAAGTCAGAATTCTGATATTCGACATGACTCAATATGACCACATACATCATAAAATGTTTGGCCGCCGATGTGGGGTTGTAATTGATTTTTATTCTTCCCCCTAAAAGGAATTTAAAATTAAACGGTGATGTAAAAAATTTTTAATCTGGGGCCTTAAAAGTCGAAATAACGAAATACATCAAAATTCGAATGTCAGGATTCTGATATTCAATATAATCTTCCATATGACCCCAAATATTACACTGCATATGACCGCCAATGAGGGGACAAAATAGATTTATATTCGATTTCCTTAAAAATCACTTTATATTATAGGGTGATGTAGAATTTTTTTATTCTGGCCCTTCAAAGTCGACATAATCATATCTCGATGTTCGAATGTCAGAATTCTGATATTCGACAGGACTCAATGTGACCACATACATCAGTGGCGGATCTACGGGGGGGGCTTTCGGGCTGAAGCCCCCCCCAAACGTCTAATATTTTACTAAGTTTGTAAAAACTCAAAAAATTATATCCGAAATTCAGATGAGGCGTACCAAAACGAGTTGAAAAAGTGGGGGTTTTGACTTAAATTTCCAAAAATTTTCTGGGGGAGGACCCCCAGACCCCCCTTTTAGTGGTTTCAGTAGGATAATTCACTACCTTTTCCGTATTACCATTAACAAGAAGATTCAATTGGATTATGAAAATTCTTAGCCCCCCCCAAAACCAAATCCTGGATCCGCCACTGACATACATCATAAAATATTTGGCCGCCGATGTGGGGTTGTAATTGATTTTTGTTCTTCTCCCTAAAAAGAATTTAAAATTAAACGGTGATGTAAAAAATTTTTAATCCGGGGCCTTAAAAGTCGAAATAACGAAATACATCAAAATTCGAATGTCAGTATTCTGATATTCAATATAATACTCCATATGACCCCAAATATCACACTCCATATGACCGCCAATGAGGGGACAAAATAGATTTATATTCGATTCCCTTAAAAACACTTAATATTATTGGGTGATGTAGAATTTTTTTATTCTGGCCCTTCAAAGTCGACATAATCATATCTCGATGTTCGAATGTCAGAATTCTGATATTCGACATGACTCAATATGACCACATACATCATAAAATATTTGCCCGCCGATGTGGGGTTGTAATTGATTTTTATTCTTCCCCCTAAAAGGAATTTAAAATTAAACGGTGATGTAAAAAATTTTTAATCCGGCGCCTTAAAAACAAAATAACGAAATACATCAAAATTCGAATGTCAGGATTCTGATATTCAATATAATCCTCCATATGACCCCAAATATCACACTACATATGACCGCCAATGAGGGGACAAAATAGATTTATATTCGATTCACTTAAAAATCACTTAATATTATAGGGTGATGTAGAATTTTTTATTCTGGCCCTTCAAAGTCAACATAATCATATCTCGATGTTCGAATGTCAGAATTCTGATACTCGACATGACTCAATATGATCACATACATCATAAAATGTTTGGCCGCCGATGTGGGGTTGTAATTGAGTTTTATTCTTCCCCCTAAAAGGAATTTAAAATTAAATGGTGATGTAAAAAATTTTTAATCTGGGGCCTTAAAAGTCGAAATAACGAAATACATCAAAATTCGAATGTCAGGATTCTGATATTCAATATAATCCTCCATATGACCCCAAATATCACACTGCATATGACCGCCAATGAGGGGACAAAATAGATTTATATTCGATTTCCTTAAAAATCACTTTATATTATAGGGTGATGTAGAATTTTTTTATTCTGGCCCTTTAAAGTCACCATAACAGTATCTCGATGTTCGAATGTCAGAATTCTGATATTCGACATGACTCAATATGACCACATACATCATAAAATATTTGCCCGCCGATGTGGGGTTGTAATTGATTTTTATTCTTCCCCCTAAAAGGAATTTAAAATTAAACGGTGATGTAAAAAATTTTTAATCCGGCGCCTTAAAAACAAAATAACGAAATACATCAAAATTCGAATGTCAGGATTCTGATATTCAATATAATCCTCCATATGACCCCAAATATCACACTACATATGACCGCCAATGAGGGGACAAAATAGATTTATATTCGATTCACTTAAAAATCACTTAATATTATAGGGTGATGTAGAATTTTTTATTCTGGCCCTTCAAAGTCAACATAATCATATCTCGATGTTCGAATGTCAGAATTCTGATACTCGACATGACTCAATATGACCACATACATCATAAAATGTTTGGCCGCCGATGTGGGGTTGTAATTGAGTTTTATTCTTCCCCCTAAAAGGAATTTAAAATTAAATGGTGATGTAAAAAATTTTTAATCTGGGGCCTTAAAAGTCGAAATAACGAAATACATCAAAATTCGAATGTCAGGATTCTGATATTCAATATAATCCTCCATATGACCCCAAATATCACACTGCATATGACCGCCAATGAGGGGACAAAATAGATTTATATTCGATTTCCTTAAAAATCACTTTATATTATAGGGTGATGTAGAATTTTTTTATTCTGGCCCTTTAAAGTCACCATAACAGTATCTCGATGTTCGAATGTCAGAATTCTGATATTCGACAGGACTCAATGTGACCACATACATCATAAAATATTTTTCCGCCGATGTGGGGGTTGTAATTGATTTTTATTCTTCTCCCTAAAAGGAATTTAAAATTTAACGGTGATGTAAAAAATTTTTAATCCGGGGCCTTAAAAGTCGAAATAACGAAATCCATCAAAATTCGAATGTCAGTATTCTGATATTCAATATAATCCTCCATATGACCCCAAATATCACACTCCATATGACCGCCAATGAGGGGACAAAATAGATTTATATTCGATTCCCTTAAAAATCACTTAATATTATAGGGTGATGTAGAATTTTTTTATTCTGGCCCTTCAAAGTCACCATAATCATATCTCGATGTTCGAATGTCAGAATTCTTATATTCGACAGGACTCAATGTGACCACATACATCATAAAATATTTGGCCGCCGATGTGGGGTTGCAATTGATTTTTATTCTTCCCCCTAAAAGGAATTTAAAATTAAACGGTGATGTAAAAAATTTTTAATCCGGCGCCTTAAAAACAAAATAACGAAATACATCAAAATTCGAATGTCAGGATTCTGATATTCAATATAATCCTCCATATGACCCCAAATATCACACTCCATATGACCGCCAATGAGGGGACAAAATAGATTTATATTCGATTCCCTTAAAAACACTTAATATTATTGGGTGATGTAGAATTTTTTTATTCTGGCCCTTCAAAGTCGACATAATCATATCTCGATGTTCGAATGTCAGAATTCTGATATTCGACATGACTCAATATGACCACATACATCATAAAATATTTGCCCGCCGATGTGGGGTTGTAATTGATTTTTATTCTTCCCCCTAAAAGGAATTTAAAATTAAACGGTGATGTAAAAAATTTTTAATCCGGCGCCTTAAAAACAAAATAACGAAATACATCAAAATTCGAATGTCAGGATTCTGATATTCAATATAATCCTCCATATGACCCCAAATATCACACTACATATGACCGCCAATGAGGGGAAAAAATAGATTTATATTCGATTCACTTAAAAATCACTTAATATTATAGGGTGATGTAGAATTTTTTATTCTGGCCCTTCAAAGTCAACATAATCATATCTCGATGTTCGAATGTCAGAATTCTGATACTCGACATGACTCAATATGACCACATACATCATAAAATGTTTGGCCGCCGATGTGGGGTTGTAATTGAGTTTTATTCTTCCCCCTAAAAGGAATTTAAAATTAAATGGTGATGTAAAAAATTTTTAATCTGGGGCCTTAAAAGTCGAAATAACGAAATACATCAAAATTCGAATGTTAGGATTCTGATATTCAATATAATCCTCCATATGACCCCAAATATCACACTGCATATGACCGCCAATGAGGGGACAAAATAGATTTATATTCGATTTCCTTAAAAATCACTTTATATTATAGGGTGATGTAGAATTTTTTTATTCTGGCCCTTTAAAGTCACCATAACAGTATCTCGATGTTCGAATGTCAGAATTCTGATATTCGACAGGACTCAATGTGACCACATACATCATAAAATATTTTTCCGCCGATGTGGGGGTTGTAATTGATTTTTATTCTTCTCCCTAAAAGGAATTTAAAATTTAACGGTGATGTAAAAAATTTTTAATCCGGGGCCTTAAAAGTCGAAATAACGAAATCCATCAAAATTCGAATGTCAGTATTCTGATATTCAATATAATCCTCCATATGACCCCAAATATTACACTGCATATGACCGCCAATGAGGGGACAAAATAGATTTATATTCGATTTCCTTAAAAATCACTTTATATTATAGGGTGATGTAGAATTTTTTTATTCTGGCCCTTCAAAGTCGACATAATCATATCTCGATGTTCGAATGTCAGAATTCTGATATTCGACAGGACTCAATGTGACCACATACATCATAAAATATTTGGCCGCCGATGTGGGGTTGTAATTGATTTTTGTTCTTCTCCCTAAAAAGAATTTAAAATTAAACGGTGATGTAAAAATTTTTAATCCGGGGCCTTAAAAGTCGAAATAACGAAATACATCAAAATTCGAATGTCAGTATTCTGATATTCAATATAATCCTCCATATGACCCCAAATATCACACTCCATATGACCGCCAATGAGGGGACAAAATAGATTTATATTCGATTCCCTTAAAAACACTTAATATTATTGGGTGATGTAGAATTTTTTTATTCTGGCCCTTCAAAGTCGACATAATCATATCTCGATGTTCGAATGTCAGAATTCTGATATTCGACATGACTCAATGTGACCACATGCATCATAAAATATTTGGCCGCCGATGTGGGGTTGTAATTGATTTTTATTCTTCCCCCTAAAAGGAATTTAAAATTAAACGGTGATGTAAAAAATTTTTAATCCGGGGCCTTAAAAGTCGAAATAACGAAATACATCAAAATTCGAATGTCAGGATTCTGATATTCAATATAATCCTCCAAATCATATGACCCCAAATATCACACTGCATATGACCGCCAATGAGGGGACAAAATAGATTTATATTCGATTTCCTTAAAAATCACTTAATATTATAGGGTGATGTAGAATTTTTTTATTCTGGCCCTTCAAAGTCAACATAATCATATCTCGATGTCCGAATGTCAGAATTCTGATATTCGACATGACTCAATATGACCACACACATCATAAAATGTTTGGCCGCCGATGTGGGGTTGTAATTGATTTTTATTTTTCCCCCTAAAAGGAATTTAAAATTAAACGGTGATGTAAAAAATTTTTAATCCGGGGCCTTAAAAAACGAAATAACGAAATACATCAAAATTCGAATGTCAGGATTCTGATATTCGATATAATCCTCCATATGACCCCAAATATCACACTCCATATGACCGCCAATGAGGGGACAAAATAGATTTATATTCGATTCCCTTAAAAATCACTTAATATTATAGGGTGATGTAGAATTTTTTTATTCTGGCCCTTCAAAGTCAACATAATCATATCTCGATGTTCGAATGTCAGAATTCTGATATTCGACAGGACTCAATGTGACCACATACATCATAAAATATTTGGCCGCCGATGTGGGGTTGTAATTGATTTTTATTCTTCCCCCTAAAAGGAATTTAAAATTAAACGGTGATGTAAAAAATTTTTAATCCGGCGCCTTAAAAACAAAATAACGAAATACATCAAAATTCGAATGTCAGGATTCTGATATTCAATATAATCCTCCATATCATATGACCCCAAATATCACACTGCATATGACCGCCAATGAGGGGACAAAATAGATTTATATTCGATTTCCTTAAAAATCACTTAATATTATAGGGTGATGTAGAATTTTTTTATTCTGGCCCTTCAAAGTCAACATAATCATATCTCGATGTTCGAATGTCAGAATTCTGATATTCGACAGGACTCAATGTGACCACATACATCATAAAATATTTGGCCGCCGATGTGGGGTTGTAATTGATTTTTATTCTTCCCCCTAAAAGGAATTTAAAATTAAACGGTGATGTAAAAAATTTTTAATCCGGCGCCTTAAAAACAAAATAACCAAATACATCAAAATTCGAATGTCAGGATTCTGATATTCAATATAATCCTCCATATGACCCCAAATATCACACTACATATGACCGCCAATGAGGGGACAAAATAGATTTATACTCGATTCCCTTAAAAACACTTAATATTATTGGGTGATGTAGAATTTTTTTATTCTGGCCCTTCAAAGTCGACATAATCATATCTCGATGTTCGAATGTCAGAATTCTGATATTCGACATGACTCAATATGACCACATACATCATAAAATGTTTGGCCGCCGATGTGGGGTTGTAATTGATTTTTATTCTTCCCCCTAAAAGGAATTTAAAATTAAACGGTGATGTAAAAAATTTTTAATCTGGGGCCTTAAAAGTCGAAATAACGAAATACATCAAAATTCGAATGTCAGGATTCTGATATTCAATATAATCTTCCATATGACCCCAAATATTACACTGCATATGACCGCCAATGAGGGGACAAAATAGATTTATATTCGATTTCCTTAAAAATAACTTTATATTATAGGGTGATGTAGAATTTTTTTATTCTGGCCCTTCAAAGTCGACATAATCATATCTCGATGTTCGAATGTCAGAATTCTGATATTCGACAGGACTCAATGTGACCACATACATCATAAAATATTTGGCCGCCGATGTGGGGTTGTAATTGATTTTTGTTCTTCTCCCTAAAAAGAATTTAAAATTAAACGGTGATGTAAAAAATTTTTAATCCGGGGCCTTAAAAGTCGAAATAACGAAATACATCAAAATTCGAATGTCAGTATTCTGATATTCAATATAATACTCCATATGACCCCAAATATCACACTCCATATGACCGCCAATGAGGGGACAAAATAGATTTATATTCGATTCCCTTAAAAACACTTAATATTATTGGGTGATGTAGAATTTTTTTATTCTGGCCCTTCAAAGTCACCATAATCATATCTCGATGTTCGAATGTCAGAATTCTGATATTCGACATGACTCAATATGACCACATACATCATAAAATATTTGCCCGCCGATGTGGGGTTGTAATTGATTTTTATTCTTCCCCCTAAAAGGAATTTAAAATTAAACGGTGATGTAAAAAATTTTTAATCCGGCGCCTTAAAAACAAAATAACGAAATACATCAAAATTCGAATGTCAGGATTCTGATATTCAATATAATCCTCCATATGACCCCAAATATCACACTACATATGACCGCCAATGAGGGGACAAAATAGATTTATATTCGATTCCCTTAAAAACACTTAATATTATTGGGTGATGTAGAATTTTTTTATTCTGGCCCTTCAAAGTCACCATAATCATATCTCGATGTTCGAATGTCAGAATTCTGATATTCGACAGGACTCAATGTGACCACATACATCATAAAATATTTGGCCGCCGATGTGGGGTTGTAATTGATTTTTATTCTTTCCCCTAAAAGGAATTTAAAATTAAACGGTGATGTAAAAAATTTTTAATCCGCCGCCTTAAAAACAAAATAACGAAATACATCAAAATTCGAATGTCAGGATTCTGATATTCAATATAATCCTCCATATGACCCCAAATATCACACTACATATGACCGCCAATGAGGGGACAAAATAGATTTATATTCGATTCACTTAAAAATCACTTAATATTATAGGGTGATGTAGAATTTTTTATTCTGGCCCTTCAAAGTCAACATAATCATATCTCGATGTTCGAATGTCAGAATTCTGATATTCGACATGACTCAATATGACCAAATACATCATAAAATGTTTGGCCGCCGATGTGGGGTTGTAATTGAGTTTTATTCTTCCCCCTAAAAGGAATTTAAAATTAAACGGTGATGTAAAAAATTTTTAATCTGGGGCCTTAAAAGTCGAAATAACGAAATACATCAAAATTCGAATGTCAGGATTCTGATATTCAATATAATCTTCCATATGACCCCAAATATTACACTGCATATGACCGCCAATGAGGGGACAAAATAGATTTATATTCGATTTCCTTAAAAATCACTTTATATTATAGGGTGATGTAGAATTTTTTTATTCTGGCCCTTCAAAGTCGACATAATCATATCTCGATGTTCGAATGTCAGAATTCTGATATTCGACAGGACTCAATGTGACCACATACATCATAAAATATTTGGCCGCCGATGTGGGGTTGTAATTGATATTTATTCTTCCCCCTAAAAGGAATTTAAAATTAAACGGTGATGTAAAAAATTTTTAATCCGGGGCCTTAAAAGTCGAAATAACGAAATACATCAAAATTCGAATGTCAGTATTCTGATATTCAATATATAATACTCCATATGACCCCAAATATCACACTCCATATGACCGCCAATGAGGGGACAAAATAGATTTATATTCGATTCCCTTAAAAACACTTAATATTATTGGGTGATGTAGAATTTTTTTATTCTGGCCCTTCAAAGTCGACATAATCATATCTCGATGTTCGAATGTCAGAATTCTGATATTCGACATGACTCAATATGACCACATACATCATAAAATATTTGCCCGCCGATGTGGGGTTGTAATTGATTTTTATTCTTCCCCCTAAAAGGAATTTAAAATTAAACTGTGATGTAAAAAATTTTTAATCCGGCGCCTTAAAAACAAAATAACGAAATACATCAAAATTCGAATGTCAGGATTCTGATATTCAATATAATCCTCCATATGACCCCAAATATCCCACTACATATGACCGCCAATGAGGGGACAAAATAGATTTATATTCGATTCCCTTAAAAACACTTAATATTATTGGGTGATGTAGAATTTTTTTATTCTGGCCCTTCAAAGTCACCATAATCATATCTCGATGTTCGAATGTCAGAATTCTGATATTCGACATGACTCAATATGACCAAATACATCATAAAATGTTTGGCCGCCGATGTGGGGTTGTAATTGATTTTTATTCTTCCCCCTAAAAGGAATTTAAAATTAAACGGTGATATAAAAAATTTTTAATCTGGGGCCTTAAAAACAAAATAACGAAATACATCAAAATTCGAATGTCAGGATTCTGATATTCAATATAATCCTCCATATGACCCCAAATATCACACTACATATGACCGCCAATGAGGGGACAAAATAGATTTATACTCGATTCCCTTAAAAACACTTAATATTATTGGGTGATGTAGAATTTTTTTATTCTGGCCCTTCAAAGTCGACATAATCATATCTCGATGTTCGAATGTCAGAATTCTGATATTCGACATGACTCAATATGACCACATACATCATAAAATGTTTGGCCGCCGATGTGGGGTTGTAATTGATTTTTATTCTTCCCCCTAAAAGGAATTTAAAATTAAACGGTGATGTAAAAAATTTTTAATCTGCGGCCTTAAAAGTCGAAATAACGAAATACATCAAAATTCGAATGTCAGGATTCTGATATTCAATATAATCCTCCATATGACCCCAAATATCACACTACATATGACCGCCAATGAGGGGACAAAATAGATTTATATTCGATTCACTTAAAAATCACTTAATATTATAGGGTGATGTAGAATTTTTTATTCTGGCCCTTCAAAGTCAACATAATCATATCTCGATGTTCGAATGTCAGAATTCTGATATTCGACATGACTCAATATGACCAAATACATCATAAAATGTTTGGCCGCCGATGTGGGGTTGTAATTGAGTTTTATTCTTCCCCCTAAAAGGAATTTAAAATTAAACGGTGATATAAAAATTTTTTAATCTGGGGCCTTAAAAACAAAATAACGAAATACATCAAAATTCGAATGTCAGGATTCTGATATTCAATATAATCCTCCATATGACCCCAAATATCACACTACATATGACCGCCAATGAGGGGACAAAATAGATTGATACTCGATTCCCTTAAAAATACTTAATATTATTGGGTGATGTAGAATTTTTTTATTCTGGCCCTTCAAAGTCGACATAATCATATCTCGATGTTCGAATGTCAGAATTCTGATATTCGACATGACTCAATATGACCACATACATCATAAAATGTTTGGCCGCCGATGTGGGGTTGTAATTGATTTTTATTCTTCCCCCTAAAAGGAATTTAAAATTAAACGGTGATGTAAAAAATTTTTAATCTGCGGCCTTAAAAGTCGAAATAACGAAATACATCAAAATTCGAATGTCAGGATTCTGATATTCAATATAATCTTCCATATGACCCCAAATATTACACTGCATATGACCGCCAATGAGGGGACAAAATAGATTTATATTCGATTTCCTTAAAAATCACTTTATATTATAGGGTGATGTAGAATTTTTTTATTCTGGCCCTTCAAAGTCGACATAATCATATCTCGATGTTCGAATGTCAGAATTCTGATATTCGACAGGACTCAATGTGACCACATACATCATAAAATATTTGGCCGCCGATGTGGGGTTGTAATTGATTTTTGTTCTTCTCCCTAAAAAGAATTTAAAATTAAACGGTGATGTAAAAAATTTTTAATCCGGGGCCTTAAAAGTCGAAATAACGAAATACATCAAAATTCGAATGTCAGTATTCTGATATTCAATATAATACTCCATATGACCCCAAATATCACACTCCATATGACCGCCAATGAGGGGACAAAATAGATTTATATTCGATTCCCTTAAAAACACTTAATATTATTGGGTGATGTAGAATTTTTTTATTCTGGCCCTTCAAAGTCGACATAATCATATCTCGATGTTCGAATGTCAGAATTCTGATATTCGACATGACTCAATATGACCACATACATCATAAAATATTTGCCCGCCGATGTGGGGTTGTAATTGATTTTTATTCTTCCCCCTAAAAGGAATTTAAAATTAAACGGTGATGTAAAAAATTTTTAATCCGGCGCCTTAAAAACAAAATAACGAAATACATCAAAATTCGAATGTCAGGATTCTGATATTCAATATAATCCTCCATATGACCCCAAATATCACACTACATATGACCGCCAATGAGGGGACAAAATAGATTTATATTCGATTCCCTTAAAAACACTTAATATTATTGGGTGATGTAGAATTTTTTTATTCTGGCCCTTCAAAGTCACCATAATCATATCTCGATGTTCGAATGTAAGAATTCTGATATTCGACAGGACTCAATGTGACCACATACATCATAAAATATTTGGCCGCCGATGTGGGGTTGTAATTGATTTTTGTTCTTCTCCCTAAAAAGAATTTAAAATTAAACGGTGATGTAAAAAATTTTTAATCCGGGGCCTTAAAAGTCGAAATAACGAAATACATCAAAATTCGAATGTCAGTATTCTGATATTCAATATAATACTCCATATGACCCCAAATATCACACTCCATATGACCGCCAATGAGGGGACAAAATAGATTTATATTCGATTCACTTAAAAATCACTTAATATTATAGGGTGATGTAGAATTTTTTATTCTGGCCCTTCAAAGTCAACATAATCATATCTCGATGTTCGAATGTCAGAATTCTGATATTCGACATGACTCAATATGACCACATACATCATAAAATGTTTGGCCGCCGATGTGGGGTTGTAATTGATTTTTATTCTTCCCCCTAAAAGGAATTTAAAATTAAACGGTGATGTAAAAAATTTTTAATCCGGGGCCTTAAAAGTCGAAATAACGAAATACATCAAAATTCGAATGTCAGGATTCTGATATTCAATATAATCCTCCATATCATATGACCCCAAATATCACACTGCATATGACCGCCAATGAGGGGACAAAATAGATTTATATTCGATTTCCTTAAAAATCACTTAATATTATAGGGTGATGTAGAATTTTTTTATTCTGGCCCTTCAAAGTCAACATAATCATATCTCGATGTCCGAATGTCAGAATTCTGATATTCGACATGACTCAATATGACCACACACATCATAAAATGTTTGGCCGCCGATGTGGGGTTGTAATTGATTTTTATTTTTCCCCCTAAAAGGAATTTAAAATTAAACGGTGATGTAAAAAATTTTTAATCCGGGGCCTTAAAAAACGAAATAACGAAATACATCAAAATTCGAATGTCAGGATTCTGATATTCGATATAATCCTCCATATGACCCCAAATATCACACTCCATATGACCGCCAATGAGGGGACAAAATAGATTTATATTCGATTCCCTTAAAAATCACTTAATATTATAGGGTGATGTAGAATTTTTTTATTCTGGCCCTTCAAAGTCAACATAATCATATCTCGATGTTCGAATGTCAGAATTCTGATATTCGACAGGACTCAATGTGACCACATACATCATAAAATATTTGGCCGCCGATGTGGGGTTGTAATTGATTTTTATTCTTCCCCCTAAAAGGAATTTAAAATTAAACGGTGATGTAAAAATTTTTTAATCCGGCGCCTTAAAAACAAAATAACGAAATACATCAAAATTCGAATGTCAGGATTCTGATATTCAATATAATCCTCCATATGACCCCAAATATCACACTACATATGACCGCCAATGAGGGGACAAAATAGATTTATATTCGATTCCCTTAAAAACACTTAATATTATTGGGTGATGTAGAATTTTTTTATTCTGGCCCTTCAAAGTCGACATAATCATATCTCGATGTTCGAATGTCAGAATTCTGATATTCGACAGGACTCAATGTGACCACATACATCATAAAATATTTGGCCGCCGATGTGGGGTTGTAATTGATTTTTATTTTTCCCCCTAAAAGGAATTTAAAATTAAACGGTGATGTAAAAAATTTTTAATCCGGGGCCTTAAAAGTCGAAATAACGAAATACATCAAAATTCGAATGTCAGGATTCTGATATTCAATATAATCCTCCATATCATATGACCCCAAATATCACACTGCATATGACCGCCAATGAGGGGACAAAATAGATTTATATTCGATTTCCTTAAAAATCACTTAATATTATAGGGTGATGTAGAATTTTTTTATTCTGGCCCTTCAAAGTCAACATAATCATATCTCGATGTCCGAATGTCAGAATTCTGATATTCGACATGACTCAATATGACCACACACATCATAAAATGTTTGGCCGCCGATGTGGGGTTGTAATTGATTTTTATTTTTCCCCCTAAAAGGAATTTAAAATTAAACGGTGATGTAAAAAATTTTTAATCCGGGGCCTTAAAAAACGAAATAACGAAATACATCAAAATTCGAATGTCAGGATTCTGATATTCGATATAATCCTCCATATGACCCCAAATATCACACTCCATATGACCGCCAATGAGGGGACAAAATAGATTTATATTCGATTCCCTTAAAAATCACTTAATATTATAGGGTGATGTAGAATTTTTTTATTCTGGCCCTTCAAAGTCAACATAATCATATCTCGATGTTCGAATGTCAGAATTCTGATATTCGACAGGACTCAATGTGACCACATACATCATAAAATATTTGGCCGCCGATGTGGGGTTGTAATTGATTTTTATTCTTCCCCCTAAAAGGAATTTAAAATTAAACGGTGATGTAAAAAATTTTTAATCCGGCGCCTTAAAAACAAAATAACGAAATACATCAAAATTCGAATGTCAGGATTCTGATATTCAATATAATCCTCCATATGACCCCAAATATCACACTACATATGACCGCCAATGAGGGGACAAAATAGATTTATATTCGATTCCCTTAAAAACACTTAATATTATTGGGTGATGTAGAATTTTTTTATTCTGGCCCTTCAAAGTCGACATAATCATATCTCGATGTTCGAATGTCAGAATTCTGATATTCGACATGACTCAATATGACCACATACATCATAAAATGTTTGGCCGCCGATGTGGGGTTGTAATTGATTTTTATTCTTCCCCCTAAAAGGAATTTAAAATTAAACGGTGATGTAAAAAATTTTTAATCTGGGGCCTTAAAAGTCGAAATAACGAAATACATCAAAATTCGAATGTCAGGATTCTGATATTCAATATAATCTTCCATATGACCCCAAATATTACACTGCATATGACCGCCAATGAGGGGACAAAATAGATTTATATTCGATTTCCTTAAAAATCACTTTATATTATAGGGTGATGTAGAATTTTTTTATTCTGGCCCTTCAAAGTCGACATAATCATATCTCGATGTTCGAATGTCAGAATTCTGATATTCGACAGGACTCAATGTGACCACATACATCATAAAATATTTGGCCGCCGATGTGGGGTTGTAATTGATTTTTGTTCTTCTCCCTAAAAAGAATTTAAAATTAAACGGTGATGTAAAAAATTTTTAATCCGGGGCCTTAAAAGTCGAAATAACGAAATACATCAAAATTCGAATGTCAGTATTCTGATATTCAATATAATACTCCATATGACCCCAAATATCACACTCCATATGACCGCCAATGAGGGGACAAAATAGATTTATATTCGATTCCCTTAAAAACACTTAATATTATTGGGTGATGTAGAATTTTTTTATTCTGGCCCTTCAAAGTCGACATAATCATATCTCGATGTTCGAATGTCAGAATTCTGATATTCGACATGACTCAATATGACCACATACATCATAAAATATTTGCCCGCCGATGTGGGGTTGTAATTGATTTTTATTCTTCCCCCTAAAAGGAATTTAAAATTAAACTGTGATGTAAAAAATTTTTAATCCGGCGCCTTAAAAACAAAATAACGAAATACATCAAAATTCGAATGTCAGGATTCTGATATTCAATATAATCCTCCATATGACCCCAAATATCACACTACATATGACCGCCAATGAGGGGACAAAATAGATTTATATTCGATTCCCTTAAAAACACTTAATATTATTGGGTGATGTAGAATTTTTTTATTCTGGCCCTTCAAAGTCACCATAATCATATCTCGATGTTCGAATGTCAGAATTCTGATATTCGACATGACTCAATATGACCAAATACATCATAAAATGTTTGGCCGCCGATGTGGGGTTGTAATTGATTTTTATTCTTCCCCCTAAAAGGAATTTAAAATTAAACGGTGATATAAAAAATTTTTAATCTGGGGCCTTAAAAAAAAATAACGAAATACATCAAAATTCGAATGTCAGGATTCTGATATTCAATATAATCCTCCATATGACCCCAAATATCACACTACATATGACCGCCAATGAGGGGACAAAATAGATTTATACTCGATTCCCTTAAAAACACTTAATATTATTGGGTGATGTAGAATTTTTTTATTCTGGCCCTTCAAAGTCGACATAATCATATCTCGATGTTCGAATGTCAGAATTCTGATATTCGACATGACTCAATATGACCACATACATCATAAAATGTTTGGCCGCCGATGTGGGGTTGTAATTGATTTTTATTCTTCCCCCTAAAAGGAATTTAAAATTAAACGGTGATGTAAAAAATTTTTAATCTGCGGCCTTAAAAGTCGAAATAACGAAATACATCATAATTCGAATGTCAGGATTCTGATATTCAATATAATCCTCCATATGACCCCAAATATCACACTACATATGACCGCCAATGAGGGGACAAAATAGATTTATATTCGATTCACTTAAAAATCACTTAATATTATAGGGTGATGTAGAATTTTTTATTCTGGCCCTTCAAAGTCAACATAATCATATCTCGATGTTCGAATGTCAGAATTCTGATATTCGACATGACTCAATATGACCAAATACATCATAAAATGTTTGGCCGCCGATGTGGGGTTGTAATTGAGTTTTATTCTTCCCCCTAAAAGGAATTTAAAATTAAACGGTGATATAAAAAATTTTTAATCTGGGGCCTTAAAAACAAAATAACGAAATACATCAAAATTCGAATGTCAGGATTCTGATATTCAATATAATCCTCCATATCATATGACCCCAAATATCACACTGCATATGACCGCCAATGAGGGGACAAAATAGATTTATATTCGATTTCCTTAAAAATCACTTAATATTATAGGTTGATGTAGAATTTTTTTATTCTGGCCCTTCAAAGTCAACATAATCATATCTCGATGTCCGAATGTCAGAATTCTGATATTCGACATGACTCAATATGACCACACACATCATAAAATGTTTGGCCGCCGATGTGGGGTTGTAATTGATTTTTATTTTTCCCCCTAAAAGGAATTTAAAATTAAACGGTGATGTAAAAAATTTTTAATCCGGGGCCTTAAAAAACGAAATAACGAAATACATCAAAATTCGAATGTCAGGATTCTGATATTCGATATAATCCTCCATATGACCCCAAATATCACACTCCATATGACCGCCAATGAGGGGACAAAATAGATTTATATTCGATTCCCTTAAAAATCACTTAATATTATAGGGTGATGTAGAATTTTTTTATTCTGGCCCTTCAAAGTCAACATAATCATATCTCGATGTCCGAATGTCAGAATTCTGATATTCGACATGACTCAATATGACCACACACATCATAAAATGTTTGGCCGCCGATGTGGGGTTGTAATTGATTTTTATTTTTCCCCCTAAAAGGAATTTAAAATTAAACGGTGATGTAAAAAATTTTTAATCCGGGGCCTTAAAAAACGAAATAACGAAATACATCAAAATTCGAATGTCAGGATTCTGATATTCGATATAATCCTCCATATGACCCCAAATATCACACTCCATATGACCGCCAATGAGGGGACAAAATAGATTTATATTCGATTCCCTTAAAAATCACTTAATATTATAGGGTGATGTAGAATTTTTTTATTCTGGCCCTTCAAAGTCAACATAATCATATCTCGATGTTCGAATGTCAGAATTCTGATATTCGACAGGACTCAATGTGACCACATACATCATAAAATATTTGGCCGCCGATGTGGGGTTGTAATTGATTTTTATTCTTCCCCCTAAAAGGAATTTAAAATTAAACGGTGATGTAAAAAATTTTTAATCCGGCGCCTTAAAAACAAAATAACGAAATACATCAAAATTCGAATGTCAGCATTCTGATATTCAATATAATCCTCCATATGACCCCAAATATCACACTACATATGACCGCCAATGAGGGGACAAAATAGATTTATATTCGATTCCCTTAAAAACACTTAATATTATTGGGTGATGTAGAATTTTTTTATTCTGGCCCTTCAAAGTCGACATAATCATATCTCGATGTTCGAATGTCAGAATTCTGATATTCGACATGACTCAATATGACCACATACATCATAAAATGTTTGGCCGCCGATGTGGGGTTGTAATTGATTTTTATTCTTCCCCCTAAAAGGAATTTAAAATTAAACGGTGATGTAAAAAATTTTTAATCTGGGGCCTTAAAAGTCGAAATAACGAAATACATCAAAATTCGAATGTCAGGATTCTGATATTCAATATAATCTTCCATATGACCCCAAATATTACACTGCATATGACCGCCAATGAGGGGACAAAATAGATTTATATTCGATTTCCTTAAAAATCACTTTATATTATAGGGTGATGTAGAATTTTTTTATTCTGGCCCTTCAAAGTCGACATAATCATATCTCGATGTTCGAATGTCAGAATTCTGATATTCGACAGGACTCAATGTGACCACATACATCATAAAATATTTGGCCGCCGATGTGGGGTTGTAATTGATTTTTGTTCTTCTCCCTAAAAAGAATTTAAAATTAAACGGTGATGTAAAAAATTTTTAATCCGGGGCCTTAAAAGTCGAAATAACGAAATACATCAAAATTCGAATGTCAGTATTCTGATATTCAATATAATACTCCATATGACCCCAAATATCACACTCCATATGACCGCCAATGAGGGGACAAAATAGATTTATATTCGATTCCCTTAAAAACACTTAATATTATTGGGTGATGTAGAATTTTTTTATTCTGGCCCTTCAAAGTCGACATAATCATATCTCGATGTTCGAATGTCAGAATTCTGATATTCGACATGACTCAATATGACCACATACATCATAAAATATTTGCCCGCCGATGTGGGGTTGTAATTGATTTTTATTCTTCCCCCTAAAAGGAATTTAAAATTAAACTGTGATGTAAAAAATTTTTAATCCGGGGCCTTAAAAGTCGAAATAACGAAATACATCAAAATTCGAATGTCAGGATTCTGATATTCAATATAATCCTCCATATCATATGACCCCAAATATCACACTGCATATGACCGCCAATGAGGGGACAAAATAGATTTATATTCGATTTCCTTAAAAATCACTTAATATTATAGGGTGATGTAGAATTTTTTTATTCTGGCCCTTCAAAGTCAACATAATCATATCTCGATGTCCGAATGTCAGAATTCTGATATTCGACATGACTCAATATGACCACACACATCATAAAATGTTTGGCCGCCGATGTGGGGTTGTAATTGATTTTTATTTTTCCCCCTAAAAGGAATTTAAAATTAAACGGTGATGTAAAAAATTTTTAATCCGGGGCCTTAAAAAACGAAATAACGAAATACATCAAAATTCGAATGTCAGGATTCTGATATTCGATATAATCCTCCATATGACCCCAAATATCACACTCCATATGACCGCCAATGAGGGGACAAAATAGATTTATATTCGATTCCCTTAAAAATCACTTAATATTATAGGGTGATGTAGAATTTTTTTATTCTGGCCCTTCAAAGTCAACATAATCATATCTCGATGTTCGAATGTCAGAATTCTGATATTCGACAGGACTCAATGTGACCACATACATCATAAAATATTTGGCCGCCGATGATGTGGGGTTGTAATTGATTTTTATTCTTCCCCCTAAAAGGAATTTAAAATTAAACGGTGATGTAAAAAATTTTTAATCCGGCGCCTTAAAAACAAAATAACGAAATACATCAAAATTCGAATGTCAGGATTCTGATATTCAATATAATCCTCCATATGACCCCAAATATCACACTACATATGACCGCCAATGAGGGGACAAAATAGATTTATATTCGATTCCCTTAAAAACACTTAATATTATTGGGTGATGTAGAATTTTTTTATTCTGGCCCTTCAAAGTCGACATAATCATATCTCGATGTTCGAATGTCAGAATTCTGATATTCGACATGACTCAATATGACCACATACATCATAAAATGTTTGGCCGCCGATGTGGGGTTGTAATTGATTTTTATTCTTCCCCCTAAAAGGAATTTAAAATTAAACGGTGATGTAAAAAATTTTTAATTTGCGGCCTTAAAAGTCGAAATAACGAAATACATCATAATTCGAATGTCAGGATTCTGATATTCAATATAATCCTCCATATGACCCCAAATATCACACTACATATGACCGCCAATGAGGGGACAAAATAGATTTATATTCGATTCACTTATGAATCACTTAATATTATAGGGTGATGTAGAATTTTTTATTCTGGCCCTTCAAAGTCAACATAATCATATCTCGATGTTCGAATGTCAGAATTCTGATATTCGACATGACTCAATATGACCAAATACATCATAAAATGTTTGGCCGCCGATGTGGGGTTGTAATTGATTTTTATTTTTCCCCCTAAAAGGAATTTAAAATTAAACGGTGATGTAAAAAATTTTTAATCCGGGGCCTTAAAAAACGAAATAACGAAATACATCAAAATTCGAATGTCAGGATTCTGATATTCGATATAATCCTCCATATGACCCCAAATATCACACTCCATATGACCGCCAATGAGGGGACAAAATAGATTTATATTCGATTCCCTTAAAAATCACTTAATATTATAGGGTGATGTAGAATTTTTTTATTCTGGCCCTTCAAAGTCAACATAATCATATCTCGATGTCCGAATGTCAGAATTCTGATATTCGACATGACTCAATATGACCACACACATCATAAAATGTTTGGCCGCCGATGTGGGGTTGTAATTGATTTTTATTTTTCCCCCTAAAAGGAATTTAAAATTAAACGGTGATGTAAAAAATTTTTAATCCGGGGCCTTAAAAAACGAAATAACGAAATACATCAAAATTCGAATGTCAGGATTCTGATATTCGATATAATCCTCCATATGACCCCAAATATCACACTCCATATGACCGCCAATGAGGGGACAAAATAGATTTATATTCGATTCCCTTAAAAATCACTTAATATTATAGGGTGATGTAGAATTTTTTTATTCTGGCCCTTCAAAGTCAACATAATCATATCTCGATGTTCGAATGTCAGAATTCTGATATTCGACAGGACTCAATGTGACCACATACATCATAAAATATTTGGCCGCCGATGTGGGGTTGTAATTGATTTTTATTCTTCCCCCTAAAAGGAATTTAAAATTAAACGGTGATGTAAAAAATTTTTAATCCGGCGCCTTAAAAACAAAATAACGAAATACATCAAAATTCGAATGTCAGGATTCTGATATTCAATATAATCCTCCATATGACCCCAAATATCACACTACATATGACCGCCAATGAGGGGACAAAATAGATTTATATTCGATTCCCTTAAAAACACTTAATATTATTGGGTGATGTAGAATTTTTTTATTCTGGCCCTTCAAAGTCGACATAATCATATCTCGATGTTCGAATGTCAGAATTCTGATATTCGACATGACTCAATATGACCACATACATCATAAAATGTTTGGCCGCCGATGTGGGGTTGTAATTGATTTTTATTCTTCCCCCTAAAAGGAATTTAAAATTAAACGGTGATGTAAAAAATTTTTAATCTGGGGCCTTAAAAGTCGAAATAACGAAATACATCAAAATTCGAATGTCAGGATTCTGATATTCAATATAATCTTCCATATGACCCCAAATATTACACTGCATATGACCGCCAATGAGGGGACAAGATAGATTTATATTCGATTTCCTTAAAAATCACTTTATATTATAGGGTGATGTAGAATTTTTTTATTCTGGCCCTTCAAAGTCGACATAATCATATCTCGATGTTCGAATGTCAGAATTCTGATATTCGACAGGACTCAATGTGACCACATACATCATAAAATATTTGGCCGCCGATGTGGGGTTGTAATTGATTTTTGTTCTTCTCCCTAAAAAGAATTTAAAATTAAACGGTGATGTAAAAAATTTTTAATCCGGGGCCTTAAAAGTCGAAATAACGAAATACATCAAAATTCGAATGTCAGTATTCTGATATTCAATATAATACTCCATATGACCCCAAATATCACACTCCATATGACCGCCAATGAGGGGACAAAATAGATTTATATTCGATTCCCTTAAAAACACTTAATATTATTGGGTGATGTAGAATTTTTTTATTCTGGCCCTTCAAAGTCGACATAATCATATCTCGATGTTCGAATGTCAGAATTCTGATATTCGACATGACTCAATATGACCACATACATCATAAAATATTTGCCCGCCGATGTGGGGTTGTAATTGATTTTTATTCTTCCCCCTAAAAGGAATTTAAAATTAAACTGTGATGTAAAAAATTTTTAATCCGGCGCCTTAAAAACAAAATAACGAAATACATCAAAATTCGAATGTCAGGATTCTGATATTCAATATAATCCTCCATATGACCCCAAATATCACACTACATATGACCGCCAATGAGGGGACAAAATAGATTTATATTCGATTCCCTTAAAAACACTTAATATTATTGGGTGATGTAGAATTTTTTTATTCTGGCCCTTCAAAGTCACCATAATCATATCTCGATGTTCGAATGTCAGAATTCTGATATTCGACATGACTCAATATGACCAAATACATCATAAAATGTTTGGCCGCCGATGTGGGGTTGTAATTGATTTTTATTCTTCCCCCTAAAAGGAATTTAAAATTAAACGGTGATATAAAAAATTTTTAATCTGGGGCCTTAAAAACAAAATAACGAAATACATCAAAATTCGAATGTCAGGATTCTGATATTCAATATAATCCTCCATATGACCCCAAATATCACACTACATATGACCGCCAATGAGGGGACAAAATAGATTTATACTCGATTCCCTTAAAAACACTTAATATTATTGGGTGATGTAGAATTTTTTTATTCTGGCCCTTCAAAGTCGACATAATCATATCTCGATGTTCGAATGTCAGAATTCTGATATTCGACATGACTCAATATGACCACATACATCATAAAATGTTTGGCCGCCGATGTGGGGTTGTAATTGATTTTTATTCTTCCCCCTAAAAGGAATTTAAAATTAAACGGTGATGTAAAAAATTTTTAATCTGCGGCCTTAAAAGTCGAAATAACGAAATACATCAAAATTCGAATGTCAGGATTCTGATATTCGATATAATCCTCCATATGACCCCAAATATCACACTCCATATGACCGCCAATGAGGGGACAAAATAGATTTATATTCGATTCCCTTAAAAACACTTAATATTATTGGGTGATGTAGAATTTTTTTATTCTGGCCCTTCAAAGTCGACATAATCATATCTCGATGTTCGAATGTCAGAATTCTGATATTCGACAGGACTCAATGTGACCACATACATCATAAAATATTTGGCCGCCGATGTGGGGTTGTAATTGATTTTTATTTTTCCCCCTAAAAGGAATTTAAAATTAAACGGTGATGTAAAAAATTTTTAATCCGGGGCCTTAAAAGTCGAAATAACGAAATACATCAAAATTCGAATGTCAGGATTCTGATATTCAATATAATCCTCCATATCATATGACCCCAAATATCACACTGCATATGACCGCCAATGAGGGGACAAAATAGATTTATATTCGATTTCCTTAAAAATCACTTAATATTATAGGGTGATGTAGAATTTTTTTATTCTGGCCCTTCAAAGTCAACATAATCATATCTCGATGTCCGAATGTCAGAATTCTGATATTCGACATGACTCAATATGACCACACACATCATAAAATGTTTGGCCGCCGATGTGGGGTTGTAATTGATTTTTATTTTTCCCCCTAAAAGGAATTTAAAATTAAACGGTGATGTAAAAAATTTTTAATCCGGGGCCTTAAAAAACGAAATAACGAAATACATCAAAATTCGAATGTCAGGATTCTGATATTCGATATAATCCTCCATATGACCCCAAATATCACACTCCATATGACCGCCAATGAGGGGACAAAATAGATTTATATTCGATTCCCTTAAAAATCACTTAATATTATAGGGTGATGTAGAATTTTTTTATTCTGGCCCTTCAAAGTCAACATAATCATATCTCGATGTTCGAATGTCAGAATTCTGATATTCGACAGGACTCAATGTGACCACATACATCATAAAATATTTGGCCGCCGATGATGTGGGGTTGTAATTGATTTTTATTCTTCCCCCTAAAAGGAATTTAAAATTAAACGGTGATGTAAAAAATTTTTAATCCGGCGCCTTAAAAACAAAATAACGAAATACATCAAAATTCGAATGTCAGGATTCTGATATTCAATATAATCCTCCATATGACCCCAAATATCACACTACATATGACCGCCAATGAGGGGACAAAATAGATTTATATTCGATTCCCTTAAAAACACTTAATATTATTGGGTGATGTAGAATTTTTTTATTCTGGCCCTTCAAAGTCGACATAATCATATCTCGATGTTCGAATGTCAGAATTCTGATATTCGACATGACTCAATATGACCACATACATCATAAAATGTTTGGCCGCCGATGTGGGGTTGTAATTGATTTTTATTCTTCCCCCTAAAAGGAATTTAAAATTAAACGGTGATGTAAAAAATTTTTAATCTGGGGCCTTAAAAGTCGAAATAACGAAATACATCAAAATTCGAATGTCAGGATTCTGATATTCAATATAATCTTCCATATGACCCCAAATATTACACTGCATATGACCGCCAATGAGGGGACAAAATAGATTTATATTCGATTTCCTTAAAAATCACTTTATATTATAGGGTGATGTAGAATTTTTTTATTCTGGCCCTTCAAAGTCGACATAATCATATCTCGATGTTCGAATGTCAGAATTCTGATATTCGACAGGACTCAATGTGACCACATACATCATAAAATATTTGGCCGCCGATGTGGGGTTGTAATTGATTTTTGTTCTTCTCCCTAAAAAGAATTTAAAATTAAACGGTGATGTAAAAAATTTTTAATCCGGGGCCTTAAAAGTCGAAATAACGAAATACATCAAAATTCGAATGTCAGTATTCTGATATTCAATATAATACTCCATATGACCCCAAATATCACACTCCATATGACCGCCAATGAGGGGACAAAATAGATTTATATTCGATTCCCTTAAAAACACTTAATATTATTGGGTGATGTAGAATTTTTTTATTCTGGCCCTTCAAAGTCGACATAATCATATCTCGATGTTCGAATGTCAGAATTCTGATATTCGACATGACTCAATATGACCACATACATCATAAAATATTTGCCCGCCGATGTGGGGTTGTAATTGATTTTTATTCTTCCCCCTAAAAGGAATTTAAAATTAAACTGTGATGTAAAAAATTTTTAATCCGGCGCCTTAAAAACAAAATAACGAAATACATCAAAATTCGAATGTCAGGATTCTGATATTCAATATAATCCTCCATATGACCCCAAATATCACACTACATATGACCGCCAATGAGGGGACAAAATAGATTTATATTCGATTCCCTTAAAAACACTTAATATTATTGGGTGATGTAGAATTTTTTTATTCTGGCCCTTCAAAGTCACCATAATCATATCTCGATGTTCGAATGTCAGAATTCTGATATTCGACATGACTCAATATGACCAAATACATCATAAAATGTTTGGCCGCCGATGTGGGGTTGTAATTGATTTTTATTCTTCCCCCTAAAAGGAATTTAAAATTAAACGGTGATATAAAAAATTTTTAATCTGGGGCCTTAAAAACAAAATAACGAAATACATCAAAATTCGAATGTCAGGATTCTGATATTCAATATAATCCTCCATATGACCCCAAATATCACACTACATATGACCGCCAATGAGGGGACAAAATAGATTTATACTCGATTCCCTTAAAAACACTTAATATTATTGGGTGATGTAGAATTTTTTTATTCTGGCCCTTCAAAGTCGACATAATCATATCTCGATGTTCGAATGTCAGAATTCTGATATTCGACATGACTCAATATGACCACATACATCATAAAATGTTTGGCCGCCGATGTGGGGTTGTAATTGATTTTTATTCTTCCCCCTAAAAGGAATTTAAAATTAAACGGTGATGTAAAAAATTTTTAATCTGCGGCCTTAAAAGTCGAAATAACGAAATACATCAAAATTCGAATGTCAGGATTCTGATATTCAATATAATCCTCCATATCATATGACCCCAAATATCACACTGCATATGACCGCCAATGAGGGGACAAAATAGATTTATATTCGATTTCCTTAAAAATCACTTAATATTATAGGGTGATGTAGAATTTTTTTATTCTGGCCCTTCAAAGTCAACATAATCATATCTCGATGTCCGAATGTCAGAATTCTGATATTCGACATGACTCAATATGACCACACACATCATAAAATGTTTGGCCGCCGATGTGGGGTTGTAATTGATTTTTATTTTTCCCCCTAAAAGGAATTTAAAATTAAACGGTGATGTAAAAAATTTTTAATCCGGGGCCTTAAAAAACGAAATAACGAAATACATCAAAATTCGAATGTCAGGATTCTGATATTCGATATAATCCTCCATATGACCCCAAATATCACACTCCATATGACCGCCAATGAGGGGACAAAATAGATTTATATTCGATTCCCTTAAAAATCACTTAATATTATAGGGTGATGTAGAATTTTTTTATTCTGGCCCTTCAAAGTCAACATAATCATATCTCGATGTTCGAATGTCAGAATTCTGATATTCGACAGGACTCAATGTGACCACATACATCATAAAATATTTGGCCGCCGATGTGGGGTTGTAATTGATTTTTATTCTTCCCCCTAAAAGGAATTTAAAATTAAACGGTGATGTAAAAAATTTTTAATCCGGCGCCTTAAAAACAAAATAACGAAATACATCAAAATTCGAATGTCAGGATTCTGATATTCAATATAATCCTCCATATGACCCCAAATATCACACTACATATGACCGCCAATGAGGGGACAAAATAGATTTATATTCGATTCCCTTAAAAACACTTAATATTATTGGGTGATGTAGAATTTTTTTATTCTGGCCCTTCAAAGTCGACATAATCATATCTCGATGTTCGAATGTCAGAATTCTGATATTCGACATGACTCAATATGACCACATACATCATAAAATGTTTGGCCGCCGATGTGGGGTTGTAATTGATTTTTATTCTTCCCCCTAAAAGGAATTTAAAATTAAACGGTGATGTAAAAAATTTTTAATCTGGGGCCTTAAAAGTCGAAATAACGAAATACATCAAAATTCGAATGTCAGGATTCTGATATTCAATATAATCTTCCATATGACCCCAAATATTACACTGCATATGACCGCCAATGAGGGGACAAAATAGATTTATATTCGATTTCCTTAAAAATCACTTTATATTATAGGGTGATGTAGAATTTTTTTATTCTGGCCCTTCAAAGTCGACATAATCATATCTCGATGTTCGAATGTCAGAATTCTGATATTCGACAGGACTCAATGTGACCACATACATCATAAAATATTTGGCCGCCGATGTGGGGTTGTAATTGATTTTTGTTCTTCTCCCTAAAAAGAATTTAAAATTAAACGGTGATGTAAAAAATTTTTAATCCGGGGCCTTAAAAGTCGAAATAACGAAATACATCAAAATTCGAATGTCAGTATTCTGATATTCAATATAATACTCCATATGACCCCAAATATCACACTCCATATGACCGCCAATGAGGGGACAAAATAGATTTATATTCGATTCCCTTAAAAACACTTAATATTATTGGGTGATGTAGAATTTTTTTATTCTGGCCCTTCAAAGTCGACATAATCATATCTCGATGTTCGAATGTCAGAATTCTGATATTCGACATGACTCAATATGACCACATACATCATAAAATATTTGGCCGCCGATGTGGGGTTGTAATTGATTTTTGTTCTTCTCCCTAAAAAGAATTTAAAATTAAACGGTGATGTAAAAAATTTTTAATCCGGGGCCTTAAAAGTCGAAATAACGAAATACATCAAAATTCGAATGTCAGTATTCTGATATTCAATATAATACTCCATATGACCCCAAATATCACACTCCATATGACCGCCAATGAGGGGACAAAATAGATTTATATTCGATTCCCTTAAAAACACTTAATATTATTGGGTGATGTAGAATTTTTTTATTCTGGCCCTTCAAAGTCGACATAATCATATCTCGATGTTCGAATGTCAGAATTCTGATATTCGACATGACTCAATATGACCACATACATCATAAAATATTTGCCCGCCGATGTGGGGTTGTAATTGATTTTTATTCTTCCCCCTAAAAGGAATTTAAAATTAAACTGTGATGTAAAAAATTTTTAATCCGGCGCCTTAAAAACAAAATAACGAAATACATCAAAATTCGAATGTCAGGATTCTGATATTCAATATAATCCTCCATATGACCCCAAATATCACACTACATATGACCGCCAATGAGGGGACAAAATAGATTTATATTCGATTCCCTTAAAAACACTTAATATTATTGGGTGATGTAGAATTTTTTTATTCTGGCCCTTCAAAGTCACCATAATCATATCTCGATGTTCGAATGTCAGAATTCTGATATTCGACATGACTCAATATGACCAAATACATCATAAAATGTTTGGCCGCCGATGTGGGGTTGTAATTGATTTTTATTCTTCCCCCTAAAAGGAATTTAAAATTAAACGGTGATATAAAAAATTTTTAATCTGGGGCCTTAAAAACAAAATAACGAAATACATCAAAATTCGAATGTCAGGATTCTGATATTCAATATAATCCTCCATATGACCCCAAATATCACACTACATATGACCGCCAATGAGGGGACAAAATAGATTTATACTTGATTCCCTTAAAAACACTTAATATTATTGGGTGATGTAGAATTTTTTTATTCTGGCCCTTCAAAGTCGACATAATCATATCTCGATGTTCGAATGTCAGAATTCTGATATTCGACATGACTCAATATGACCACATACATCATAAAATGTTTGGCCGCCGATGTGGGGTTGTAATTGATTTTTATTCTTCCCCCTAAAAGGAATTTAAAATTAAACGGTGATGTAAAAAATTTTTAATCTGCGGCCTTAAAAGTCGAAATAACGAAATACATCAAAATTCGAATGTCAGGATTCTGATATTCAATATAATCCTCCATATGACCCCAAATATCACACTACATATGACCGCCAATGAGGGGACAAAATAGATTTATATTCGATTCACTTAAAAATCACTTAATATTATAGGGTGATGTAGAATTTTTTATTCTGGCCCTTCAAAGTCAACATAATCATATCTCGATGTTCGAATGTCAGAATTCTGATATTCGACATGACTCAATATGACCAAATACATCATAAAATGTTTGGCCGCCGATGTGGGGTTGTAATTGAGTTTTATTCTTCCCCCTAAAAGGAATTTAAAATTAAACGGTGATATAAAAAATTTTTAATCTGGGGCCTTAAAAACAAAATAACGAAATACATCAAAATTCGAATGTCAGGATTCTGATATTCAATATAATCCTCCATATGACCCCAAATATCACACTACATATGACCGCCAATGAGGGGACAAAATAGATTTATACTCGATTCCCTTAAAAACACTTAATATTATTGGGTGATGTAGAATTTTTTTATTCTGGCCCTTCAAAGTCGACATAATCATATCTCGATGTTCGAATGTCAGAATTCTGATATTCGACATGACTCAATATGACCACATACATCATAAAATGTTTGGCCGCCGATGTGGGGTTGTAATTGATTTTTATTCTTCCCCCTAAAAGGAATTTAAAATTAAACGGTGATGTAAAAAATTTTTAATCTGCGGCCTTAAAAGTCGAAATAACGAAATACATCAAAATTCGAATGTCAGGATTCTGATATTCAATATAATCTTCCATATGACCCCAAATATTACACTGCATATGACCGCCAATGAGGGGACAAAATAGATTTATATTCGATTTCCTTAAAAATCACTTTATATTATAGGGTGATGTAGAATTTTTTTATTCTGGCCCTTCAAAGTCGACATAATCATATCTCGATGTTCGAATGTCAGAATTCTGATATTCGACAGGACTCAATGTGACCACATACATCATAAAATATTTGGCCGCCGATGTGGGGTTGTAATTGATTTTTGTTCTTCTCCCTAAAAAGAATTTAAAATTAAACGGTGATGTAAAAAATTTTTAATCCGGGGCCTTAAAAGTCGAAATAACGAAATACATCAAAATTCGAATGTCAGTATTCTGATATTCAATATAATACTCCATATGACCCCAAATATCACACTCCATATGACCGCCAATGAGGGGACAAAATAGATTTATATTCGATTCCCTTAAAAACACTTAATATTATTGGGTGATGTAGAATTTTTTTATTCTGGCCCTTCAAAGTCGACATAATCATATCTCGATGTTCGAATGTCAGAATTCTAATATTCGACATGACTCAATATGACCACATACATCATAAAATATTTGCCCGCCGATGTGGGGTTGTAATTGATTTTTATTCTTCCCCCTAAAAGGAATTTAAAATTAAACGGTGATGTAAAAAATTTTTAATCCGGCGCCTTAAAAACAAAATAACGAAATACATCAAAATTCGAATGTCAGGATTCTGATATTCAATATAATCCTCCATATGACCCCAAATATCACACTACATATGACCGCCAATGAGGGGACAAAATAGATTTATATTCGATTCCCTTAAAAACACTTAATATTATTGGGTGATGTAGAATTTTTTTATTCTGGCCCTTCAAAGTCACCATAATCATATCTCGATGTTCGAATGTCAGAATTCTGATATTCGACAGGACTCAATGTGACCACATACATCATAAAATATTTGGCCGCCGATGTGGGGTTGTAATTGATTTTTGTTCTTCTCCCTAAAAAGAATTTAAAATTAAACGGTGATGTAAAAAATTTTTAATCCGGGGCCTTAAAAGTCGAAATAACGAAATACATCAAAATTCGAATGTCAGTATTCTGATATTCAATATAATACTCCATATGACCCCAAATATCACACTCCATATGACCGCCAATGAGGGGACAAAATAGATTTATATTCGATTCACTTAAAAATCACTTAATATTATAGGGTGATGTAGAATTTTTTATTCTGGCCCTTCAAAGTCAACATAATCATATCTCGATGTTCGAATGTCAGAATTCTGATATTCGACATGACTCAATATGACCACATACATCATAAAATGTTTGGCCGCCGATGTGGGGTTGTAATTGATTTTTATTCTTCCCCCTAAAAGGAATTTAAAATTAAACGGTGATGTAAAAAATTTTTAATCCGGGGCCTTAAAAGTCGAAATAACGAAATACATCAAAATTCGAATGTCAGGATTCTGATATTCAATATAATCCTCCATATCATATGACCCCAAATATCACACTGCATATGACCGCCAATGAGGGGACAAAATAGATTTATATTCGATTTCCTTAAAAATCACTTAATATTATAGGGTGATGTAGAATTTTTTTATTCTGGCCCTTCAAAGTCAACATAATCATATCTCGATGTCCGAATGTCAGAATTCTGATATTCGACATGACTCAATATGACCACACACATCATAAAATGTTTGGCCGCCGATGTGGGGTTGTAATTGATTTTTATTTTTCCCCCTAAAAGGAATTTAAAATTAAACGGTGATGTAAAAAATTTTTAATCCGGGGCCTTAAAAAACGAAATAACGAAATACATCAAAATTCGAATGTCAGGATTCTGATATTCGATATAATCCTCCATATGACCCCAAATATCACACTCCATATGACCGCCAATGAGGGGACAAAATAGATTTATATTCGATTCCCTTAAAAATCACTTAATATTATAGGGTGATGTAGAATTTTTTTATTCTGGCCCTTCAAAGTCAACATAATCATATCTCGATGTTCGAATGTCAGAATTCTGATATTCGACAGGACTCAATGTGACCACATACATCATAAAATATTTGGCCGCCGATGTGGGGTTGTAATTGATTTTTATTCTTCCCCCTAAAAGGAATTTAAAATTAAACGGTGATGTAAAAAATTTTTAATCCGGCGCCTTAAAAACAAAATAACGAAATACATCAAAATTCGAATGTCAGGATTCTGATATTCAATATAATCCTCCATATGACCCCAAATATCACACTACATATGACCGCCAATGAGGGGACAAAATAGATTTATATTCGATTCCCTTAAAAAAACTTAATATTATTGGGTGATGTAGAATTTTTTTATTCTGGCCCTTCAAAGTCGACATAATCATATCTCGATGTTCGAATGTCAGAATTCTGATATTCGACAGGACTCAATGTGACCACATACATCATAAAATATTTGGCCGCCGATGTGGGGTTGTAATTGATTTTTATTTTTCCCCCTAAAAGGAATTTAAAATTAAACGGTGATGTAAAAAATTTTTAATCCGGGGCCTTAAAAGTCGAAATAACGAAATACATCAAAATTCGAATGTCAGGATTCTGATATTCAATATAATCCTCCATATCATATGACCCCAAATATCACACTGCATATGACCGCCAATGAGGGGACAAAATAGATTTATATTCGATTTCCTTAAAAATCACTTAATATTATAGGGTGATGTAGAATTTTTTTATTCTGGCCCTTCAAAGTCAACATAATCATATCTCGATGTCCGAATGTCAGAATTCTGATATTCGACATGACTCAATATGACCACACACATCATAAAATGTTTGGCCGCCGATGTGGGGTTGTAATTGATTTTTATTTTTCCCCCTAAAAGGAATTTAAAATTAAACGGTGATGTAAAAAATTTTTAATCCGGGGCCTTAAAAAACGAAATAACGAAATACATCAAAATTCGAATGTCAGGATTCTGATATTCGATATAATCCTCCATATGACCCCAAATATCACACTCCATATGACCGCCAATGAGGGGACAAAATAGATTTATATTCGATTCCCTTAAAAATCACTTAATATTATAGGGTGATGTAGAATTTTTTTATTCTGGCCCTTCAAAGTCAACATAATCATATCTCGATATTCGAATGTCAGAATTCTGATATTCGACAGGACTCAATGTGACCACATACATCATAAAATATTTGGCCGCCGATGTGGGGTTGTAATTGATTTTTATTCTTCCCCCTAAAAGGAATTTAAAATTAAACGGTGATGTAAAAAATTTTTAATCCGGGGCCTTAAAAGTCGAAATAACGAAATACATCAAAATTCGAATGTCAGTATTCTGATATTCAATATAATACTCCATATGACCCCAAATATCACACTCCATATGACCGCCAATGAGGGGACAAAATAGATTTATATTCGATTCACTTAAAAATCACTTAATATTATAGGGTGATGTAGAATTTTTTATTCTGGCCCTTCAAAGTCAACATAATCATATCTCGATGTTCGAATGTCAGAATTCTGATATTCGACATGACTCAATATGACCACATACATCATAAAATGTTTGGCCGCCGATGTGGGGTTGTAATTGATTTTTATTCTTCCCCCTAAAAGGAATTTAAAATTAAACGGTGATGTAAAAAATTTTTAATCCGGGGCCTTAAAAGTCGAAATAACGAAATACATCAAAATTCGAATGTCAGGATTCTGATATTCAATATAATCCTCCATATCATATGACCCCAAATATCACACTGCATATGACCGCCAATGAGGGGACAAAATAGATTTATATTCGATTTCCTTAAAAATCACTTAATATTATAGGGTGATGTAGAATTTTTTTATTCTGGCCCTTCAAAGTCAACATAATCATATCTCGATGTCCGAATGTCAGAATTCTGATATTCGACATGACTCAATATGACCACACACATCATAAAATGTTTGGCCGCCGATGTGGGGTTGTAATTGATTTTTATTTTTCCCCCTAAAAGGAATTTAAAATTAAACGGTGATGTAAAAAATTTTTAATCCGGGGCCTTAAAAAACGAAATAACGAAATACATCAAAATTCGAATGTCAGGATTCTGATATTCGATATAATCCTCCACATGACCCCAAATATCACACTCCATATGACCGCCAATGAGGGGACAAAATAGATTTATATTCGATTCCCTTAAAAATCACTTAATATTATAGGGTGATGTAGAATTTTTTTATTCTGGCCCTTCAAAGTCAACATAATCATATCTCGATATTCGAATGTCAGAATTCTGATATTCGACAGGACTCAATGTGACCACATACATCATAAAATATTTGGCCGCCGATGTGGGGTTGTAATTGATTTTTATTCTTCCCCCTAAAAGGAATTTAAAATTAAACGGTGATGTAAAAAATTTTTAATCCGGCGCCTTAAAAACAAAATAACGAAATACATCAAAATTCGAATGTCAGGATTCTGATATTCAATATAATCCTCCATATGACCCCAAATATCACACTACATATGACCGCCAATGAGGGGACAAAATAGATTTATATTCGATTCCCTTAAAAACACTTAATATTATTGGGTGATGTAGAATTTTTTTATTCTGGCCCTTCAAAGTCGACATAATCATATCTCGATGTTCGAATGTCAGAATTCTGATATTCGACATGACTCAATATGACCACATACATCATAAAATGTTTGGCCGCCGATGTGGGGTTGTAATTGATTTTTATTCTTCCCCCTAAAAGGAATTTAAAATTAAACGGTGATGTAAAAAATTTTTAATCTGGGGCCTTAAAAGTCGAAATAACGAAATACATCAAAATTCGAATGTCAGGATTCTGATATTCAATATAATCTTCCATATGACCCCAAATATTACACTGCATATGACCGCCAATGAGGGGACAAAATAGATTTATATTCGATTTCCTTAAAAATCACTTTATATTTTAGGGTGATGTAGAATTTTTTTATTCTGGCCCTTCAAAGTCGACATAATCATATCTCGATGTTCGAATGTCAGAATTCTGATATTCGACAGGACTCAATGTGACCACATACATCATAAAATATTTGGCCGCCGATGTGGGGTTGTAATTGATTTTTGTTCTTCCCCCTAAAAAGAATTTAAAATTAAACGGTGATGTAAAAAATTTTTTAACCGGGGCCTTAAAAGTCGAAATAACGAAATACATCAAAATTCGAATGTCAGTATTCTGATATTCAATATAATCCTCCATATGACCCCAAATATCACACTACATATGACCGCCAATGAGGGGACAAAATAGATTTATATTCGATTCCCTTAAAAACACTTAATATTATTGGGTGATGTAGAATTTTTTTATTCTGGCCCTTCAAAGTCACCATAATCATATCTCGATGTTCGAATGTCAGAATTCTGATATTCGACAGGACTCAATGTGACCACATACATCATAAAATATTTGGCCGCCGATGTGGGGTTGTAATTGATTTTTATTCTTCCCCCTAAAAGGAATTTAAAATTAAACGGTGATGTAAAAAATTTTTAATCCGGCGCCTTAAAAACAAAATAACGAAATACATCAAAATTCGAATGTCAGGATTCTGATATTCAATATAATCCTCCATATGACCCCAAATATCACACTACATATGACCGCCAATGAGGGGACAAAATAGATTTATATTCGATTCACTTAAAAATCACTTAATATTATAGGGTGATGTAGAATTTTTTATTCTGGCCCTTCAAAGTCAACATAATCATATCTCGATGTTCGAATGTCAGAATTCTGATATTCGACATGACTCAATATGACCAAATACATCATAAAATGTTTGGCCGCCGATGTGGGGTTGTAATTGAGTTTTATTCTTCCCCCTAAAAGGAATTAAAAATTAAACGGTGATATAAAAAATTTTTAATCTGGGGCCTTAAAAACAAAATAACGAAATACATCAAAATTCGAATGTCAGGATTCTGATATTCAATATAATCCTCCATATGACCCCAAATATCACACTACATATGACCGCCAATGAGGGGACAAAATAGATTTATACTCGATTCCCTTAAAAACACTTAATATTATTGGGTGATGTAGAATTTTTTTATTCTGGCCCTTCAAAGTCGACATAATCATATCTCGATGTTCGAATGTCAGAATTCTGATATTCGACATGACTCAATATGACCACATACATCATAAAATGTTTGGCCGCCGATGTGGGGTTGTAATTGATTTTTATTCTTCCCCCTAAAAGGAATTTAAAATTAAACGGTGATGTAAAAAATTTTTAATCTGGGGCCTTAAAAGTCGAAATAACGAAATACATCAAAATTCGAATGTCAGGATTCTGATATTCAATATAATCTTCCATATGACCCCAAATATTACACTGCATATGACCGCCAATGAGGGGACAAAATAGATTTATATTCGATTTCCTTAAAAATCACTTTATATTATAGGGTGATGTAGAATTTTTTTATTCTGGCCCTTCAAAGTCGACATAATCATATCTCGATGTTCGAATGTCAGAATTCTGATATTCGACAGGACTCAATGTGACCACATACATCATAAAATATTTGGCCGCCGATGTGGGGTTGTAATTGATTTTTGTTCTTCCCCCTAAAAAGAATTTAAAATTAAACGGTGAAGTAAAAAATTTTTAATCCGGGGCCTTAAAAGTCGAAATAACGAAATACATCAAAATTCGAATGTCAGTATTCTGATATTCAATATAATCCTCCATATGACCCCAAATATCACACTACATATGACCGCCAATGAGGGGACAAAATAGATTTATATTCGATTCCCTTAAAAACACTTAATATTATTGGGTGATGTAGAATTTTTTTATTCTGGCCCTTCAAAGTCACCATAATCATATCTCGATGTTCGAATGTCAGAATTCTGATATTCGACAGGACTCAATGTGACCACATACATCATAAAATATTTGGCCGCCGATGTGGGGTTGTAATTGATTTTTATTCTTCCCCCTAAAAGGAATTTAAAATTAAACGGTGATGTAAAAAATTTTTAATCCGGCGCCTTAAAAACAAAATAACGAAATACATCAAAATTCGAATGTCAGGATTCTGATATTCAATATAATCCTCCATATGACCCCAAATATCACACTACATATGACCGCCAATGAGGGGACAAAATAGATTTATATTCGATTCACTTAAAAATCACTTAATATTATAGGGTGATGTAGAATTTTTTATTCTGGCCCTTCAAAGTCAACATAATCATATCTCGATGTTCGAATGTCAGAATTCTGATATTCGACATGACTCAATATGACCAAATACATCATAAAATGTTTGGCCGCCGATGTGGGGTTGTAATTGAGTTTTATTCTTCCCCCTAAAAGGAATTAAAAATTAAACGGTGATATAAAAAATTTTTAATCTGGGGCCTTAAAAACAAAATAACGAAATACATCAAAATTCGAATGTCAGGATTCTGATATTCAATATAATCCTCCATATGACCCCAAATATCACACTACATATGACCGCCAATGAGGGGACAAAATAGATTTATACTCGATTCCCTTAAAAACACTTAATATTATTGGGTGATGTAGAATTTTTTTATTCTGGCCCTTCAAAGTCGACATAATCATATCTCGATGTTCGAATGTCAGAATTCTGATATTCGACATGACTCAATATGACCACATACATCATAAAATGTTTGGCCGCCGATGTGGGGTTGTAATTGATTTTTATTCTTCCCCCTAAAAGGAATTTAAAATTAAACGGTGATGTAAAAAATTTTTAATCTGGGGCCTTAAAAGTCGAAATAACGAAATACATCAAAATTCGAATGTCAGGATTCTGATATTCAATATAATCTTCCATATGACCCCAAATATTACACTGCATATGACCGCCAATGAGGGGACAAAATAGATTTATATTCGATTTCCTTAAAAATCACTTTATATTATAGGGTGATGTAGAATTTTTTTATTCTGGCCCTTCAAAGTCGACATAATCATATCTCGATGTTCGAATGTCAGAATTCTGATATTCGACAGGACTCAATGTGACCACATACATCATAAAATATTTGGCCGCCGATGTGGGGTTGTAATTGATTTTTGTTCTTCTCCCTAAAAAGAATTTAAAATTAAACGGTGATGTAAAAAATTTTTAATCCGGGGCCTTAAAAGTCGAAATAACGAAATACATCAAAATTCGAATGTCAGTATTCTGATATTCAATATAATACTCCATATGACCCCAAATATCACACTCCATATGACCGCCAATGAGGGGACAAAATAGATTTATATTCGATTCCCTTAAAAACACTTAATATTATTGGGTGATGTAGAATTTTTTTATTCTGGCCCTTCAAAGTCGACATAATCATATCTCGATGTTCGAATGTCAGAATTCTGATATTCGACATGACTCAATATGACCACATACATCATAAAATTTTTCCCGCCGATGTGGGGTTGTAATTGATTTTTATTCTTCCCCCTAAAAGGAATTTAAAATTAAACGGTGATGTAAAAAATTTTTAATCCGGCGCCTTAAAAACAAAATAACGAAATACATCAAAATTCGAATGTCAGGATTCTGATATTCAATATAATCCTCCATATGACCCCAAATATCACACTACATATGACCGCCAATGAGGGGACAAAATAGATTTATATTCGATTCCCTTAAAAACACTTAATATTATTGGGCGATGTAGAATTTTTTTATTCTGGCCCTTCAAAGTCACCATAATCATATCTCGATGTTCGAATGTCAGAATTCTGATATTCGACAGGACTCAATGTGACCACATACATCATAAAATATTTGGCCGCCGATGTGGGGTTGTAATTGATTTTTATTCTTCCCCCTAAAAGGAATTTAAAATTAAACGGTGATGTAAAAAATTTTTAATCCGGCGCCTTAAAAACAAAATAACGAAATACATCAAAATTCGAATGTCAGGATTCTGATATTCAATATAATCTTCCATATGACCCCAAATATTACACTGCATATGACCGCCAATGAGGGGACAAAATAGATTTATATTCGATTTCCTTAAAAATCACTTTATATTATAGGGTGATGTAGAATTTTTTTATTCTGGCCCTTCAAAGTCGACATAATCATATCTCGATGTTCGAATGTCAGAATTCTGATATTCGACAGGACTCAATGTGACCACATACATCATAAAATATTTGGCCGCCGATGTGGGGTTGTAATTGATTTTTGTTCTTCTCCCTAAAAAGAATTTAAAATTAAACGGTGATGTAAAAAATTTTTAATCCGGGGCCTTAAAAGTCGAAATAACGAAATACATCAAAATTCGAATGTCAGTATTCTGATATTCAATATAATACTCCATATGACCCCAAATATCACACTCCATATGACCGCCAATGAGGGGACAAAATAGATTTATATTCGATTCCCTTAAAAACACTTAATATTATTGGGTGATGTAGAATTTTTTTATTCTGGCCCTTCAAAGTCGACATAATCATATCTCGATGTTCGAATGTCAGAATTCTGATATTCGACATGACTCAATATGACCACATACATCATAAAATTTTTCCCGCCGATGTGGGGTTGTAATTGATTTTTATTCTTCCCCCTAAAAGGAATTTAAAATTAAACGGTGATGTAAAAAATTTTTAATCCGGCGCCTTAAAAACAAAATAACGAAATACATCAAAATTCGAATGTCAGGATTCTGATATTCAATATAATCCTCCATATGACCCCAAATATCACACTACATATGACCGCCAATGAGGGGACAAAATAGATTTATATTCGATTCCCTTAAAAACACTTAATATTATTGGGCGATGTAGAATTTTTTTATTCTGGCCCTTCAAAGTCACCATAATCATATCTCGATGTTCGAATGTCAGAATTCTGATATTCGACAGGACTCAGTGTGACCACATACATCATAAAATATTTGGCCGCCGATGTGGGGTTGTAATTGATTTTTATTCTTCCCCCTAAAAGGAATTTAAAATTAAACGGTGATGTAAAAAATTTTTAATCCGGCGCCTTAAAAACAAAATAACGAAATACATCAAAATTCGAATGTCAGGATTCTGATATTCAATATAATCTTCCATATGACCCCAAATATTACACTGCATATGACCGCCAATGAGGGGACAAAATAGATTTATATTCGATTTCCTTAAAAATCACTTTATATTATAGGGTGATGTAGAATTTTTTTATTCTGGCCCTTCAAAGTCGACATAATCATATCTCGATGTTCGAATGTCAGAATTCTGATATTCGACAGGACTCAATGTGACCACATACATCATAAAATATTTGGCCGCCGATGTGGGGTTGTAATTGATTTTTGTTCTTCTCCCTAAAAAGAATTTAAAATTAAACGGTGATGTAAAAAATTTTTAATCCGGGGCCTTAAAAGTCGAAATAACGAAATACATCAAAATTCGAATGTCAGTATTCTGATATTCAATATAATACTCCATATGACCCCAAATATCACACTCCATATGACCGCCAATGAGGGGACAAAATAGATTTATATTCGATTCCCTTAAAAACACTTAATATTATTGGGTGATGTAGAATTTTTTTATTCTGGCCCTTCAAAGTCGACATAATCATATCTCGATGTTCGAATGTCAGAATTCTGATATTCGACATGACTCAATATGACCACATACATCATAAAATTTTTCCCGCCGATGTGGGGTTGTAATTGATTTTTATTCTTCCCCCTAAAAGGAATTTAAAATTAAACGGTGATGTAAAAAATTTTTAATCCGGCGCCTTAAAAACAAAATAACGAAATACATCAAAATTCGAATGTCAGGATTCTGATATTCAATATAATCCTCCATATGACCCCAAATATCACACTACATATGACCGCCAATGAGGGGACAAAATAGATTTATATTCGATTCCCTTAAAAACACTTAATATTATTGGGCGATGTAGAATTTTTTTATTCTGGCCCTTCAAAGTCACCATAATCATATCTCGATGTTCGAATGTCAGAATTCTGATATTCGACAGGACTCAATGTGACCACATACATCATAAAATATTTGGCCGCCGATGTGGGGTTGTAATTGATTTTTATTCTTCCCCCTAAAAGGAATTTAAAATTAAACGGTGATGTAAAAAATTTTTAATCCGGCGCCTTAAAAACAAAATAACGAAATACATCAAAATTCGAATGTCAGGATTCTGATATTCAATATAATCCTCCATATGACCCCAAATATCACACTACATATGACCGCCAATGAGGGGACAAAATAGATTTATATTCGATTCACTTAAAAATCACTTAATATTATAGGGTGATGTAGAATTTTTTATTCTGGCCCTTCAAAGTCAACATAATCATATCTCGATGTTCGAATGTCAGAATTCTGATATTCGACATGACTCAATATGACCAAATACATCATAAAATGTTTGGCCGCCGATGTGGGGTTGTAATTGAGTTTTATTCTTCCCCCTAAAAGGAATTTAAAATTAAACGGTGATATAAAAAATTTTTAATCTGGGGCCTTAAAAGTCGAAATAACGAAATACATCAAAATTCGAATGTCAGGATTCTGATATTCAATATAATCTTCCATATGACCCCAAATATTACACTGCATATGACCGCCAATGAGGGGACAAAATAGATTTATATTCGATTTCCTTAAAAATCACTTTATATTATAGGGTGATGTAGAATTTTTTTATTCTGGCCCTTCAAAGTCGACATAATCATATCTCGATGTTCGAATGTCAGAATTCTGATATTCGACAGGACTCAATGTGACCACATACATCATAAAATATTTGGCCGCCGATGTGGGGTTGTAATTGATTTTTATTTTCCCCCTAAAAGGAATTTAAAATTAAACGGTGATGTAAAAAATTTTTAATCTTGGGCCTTAAAAAACGAAATAACGAAATACATCAAAATTCGAATGTCAGGATTCTGATATTCAATATAATCCTCCATATCATATGACCCCAAATATCACACTGCATATGACCGCCAATGAGGGGACAAAATAGATTTATATTCGATTTCCTTAAAAATCACTTAATATTATAGGGTGATGTAGAATTTTTTTATTCTGGCCCTTCAAAGTCAACATAATCATATCTCGATGTCCGAATGTCAGAATTCTGATATTCGACATGACTCAATATGACCACACACATCATAAAATGTTTGGCCGCCGATGTGGGGTTGTAATTGATTTTTATTTTCCCCCTAAAAGGAATTTAAAATTAAACGGTGATGTAAAAAATTTTTAATCCGGCGCCTTAAAAACAAAATAACGAAATACATCAAAATTCGAATGTCAGGATTCTGATATTCAATATAATCCTCCATATGACCCCAAATATCACACTACATATGACCGCCAATGAGGGGACAAAATAGATTTATATTCGATTCCCTTAAAAACACTTAATATTATTGGGCGATGTAGAATTTTTTTATTCTGGCCCTTCAAAGTCACCATAATCATATCTCGATGTTCGAATGTCAGAATTCTGATATTCGACAGGACTCAATGTGACCACATACATCATAAAATATTTGGCCGCCGATGTGGGGTTGTAATTGATTTTTATTCTTCCCCCTAAAAGGAATTTAAAATTAAACGGTGATGTAAAAAATTTTTAATCCGGCGCCTTAAAAACAAAATAACGAAATACATCAAAATTCGAATGTCAGGATTCTGATATTCAATATAATCTTCCATATGACCCCAAATATTACACTGCATATGACCGCCAATGAGGGGACAAAATAGATTTATATTCGATTTCCTTAAAAATCACTTTATATTATAGGGTGATGTAGAATTTTTTTATTCTGGCCCTTCAAAGTCGACATAATCATATCTCGATGTTCGAATGTCAGAATTCTGATATTCGACAGGACTCAATGTGACCACATACATCATAAAATATTTGGCCGCCGATGTGGGGTTGTAATTGATTTTTGTTCTTCTCCCTAAAAAGAATTTAAAATTAAACGGTGATGTAAAAAATTTTTAATCCGGGGCCTTAAAAGTCGAAATAACGAAATACATCAAAATTCGAATGTCAGTATTCTGATATTCAATATAATACTCCATATGACCCCAAATATCACACTCCATATGACCGCCAATGAGGGGACAAAATAGATTTATATTCGATTCCCTTAAAAACACTTAATATTATTGGGTGATGTAGAATTTTTTTATTCTGGCCCTTCAAAGTCGACATAATCATATCTCGATGTTCGAATGTCAGAATTCTGATATTCGACATGACTCAATATGACCACATACATCATAAAATTTTTCCCGCCGATGTGGGGTTGTAATTGATTTTTATTCTTCCCCCTAAAAGGAATTTAAAATTAAACGGTGATGTAAAAAATTTTTAATCCGGCGCCTTAAAAACAAAATAACGAAATACATCAAAATTCGAATGTCAGGATTCTGATATTCAATATAATCCTCCATATGACCCCAAATATCACACTACATATGACCGCCAATGAGGGGACAAAATAGATTTATATTCGATTCCCTTAAAAACACTTAATATTATTGGGCGATGTAGAATTTTTTTATTCTGGCCCTTCAAAGTCACCATAATCATATCTCGATGTTCGAATGTCAGAATTCTGATATTCGACAGGACTCAATGTGACCACATACATCATAAAATATTTGGCCGCCGATGTGGGGTTGTAATTGATTTTTATTTTCCCCCTAAAAGGAATTTAAAATTAAACGGTGATGTAAAAAATTTTTAATCTTGGGCCTTAAAAAACGAAATAACGAAATACATCAAAATTCGAATGTCAGGATTCTGATATTCAATATAATCCTCCATATCATATGACCCCAAATATCACACTGCATATGACCGCCAATGAGGGGACAAAATAGATTTATATTCGATTTCCTTAAAAATCACTTAATATTATAGGGTGATGTAGAATTTTTTTATTCTGGCCCTTCAAAGTCAACATAATCATATCTCGATGTCCGAATGTCAGAATTCTGATATTCGACATGACTCAATATGACCACACACATCATAAAATGTTTGGCCGCCGATGTGGGGTTGTAATTGATTTTTATTTTCCCCCTAAAAGGAATTTAAAATTAAACGGTGATGTAAAAAATTTTTAATCCGGGGCCTTAAAAAACGAAATAACGAAATACATCAAAATTCGAATGTCAGGATTCTGATATTCGATATAATCCTCCATATGACAACAAATATCACACTCCATATGACCGCCAATGAGGGGACAAAATAGATTTATATTCGATTCCCTTAAAAATCACTTAATATTATAGGGTGATGTAGAATTTTTTTATTCTGGCCCTTCAAAGTCAACATACTCATATCTCGATGTTCGAATGTCAGAATTCTGATATTCGACAGGACTCAATGTGACCACATACATCATAAAATATTTGGCCGCCGATGTGGGGTTGTAATTGATTTTTATTCTTCCCCCTAAAAGGAATTTAAAATTAAACGGTGATGTAAAAAATTTTTAATCCGGCGCCTTAAAAACAAAATAACGAAATACATCAAAATTCGAATGTCAGGATTCTGATATTCAATATAATCCTCCATATGACCCCAAATATCACACTCCATATGACCGCCAATGAGGGGACAAAATAGATTTATATTCGATTCCCTTAAAAACACTTAATATTATTGGGTGATGTAGAATTTTTTTATTCTGGCCCTTCAAAGTCGACATAATCATATCTCGATGTTCGAATGTCAGAATTCTGATATTCGACAGGACTCAATGTGACCACATACATCATAAAATATTTGGCCGCCGATGTGGGGTTGTAATTGATTTTTATTCTTCCCCCTAAAAGGAATTTAAAATTAAACGGTGATGTAAAAAATTTTTAATCCGGGGCCTTAAAAGTCGAAATAACGAAATACATCGAAATTCGAATGTCAGGATTCTGATATTCAATATAATCCTCCATATCATATGACCCCAAATATCACACTGCATATGACCGCCAATGAGGGGACAAAATAGATTTATATTCGATTTCCTTAAAAATCACTTAATATTATAGGGTGATGTAGAATTTTTTTATTCTGGCCCTTCAAAGTCAACATAATCATATCTCGATGTCCGAATGTCAGAATTCTGATATTCGACATGACTCAATATGACCACACACATCATAAAATGTTTGGCCGCCGATGTGGGGTTGTAATTGATTTTTATTTTTCCCCCTAAAAGGAATTTAAAATTAAACGGTGATGTAAAAAATTTTTAATCCGGGGCCTTAAAAAACGAAATAACGAAATACATCAAAATTCGAATGTCAGGATTCTGATATTCGATATAATCCTCCCTATGACCCCAAATATCACACTCCATATGACCGCCAATGAGGGGACAAAATAGATTTATATTCGATTCCCTTAAAAATCACTTAATATTATAGGGTGATGTAGAATTTTTTTATTCTGGCCCTTCAAAGTCAACATAATCATATCTCGATGTTCGAATGTCAGAATTCTGATATTCGACAGGACTCAATGTGACCACATACATCATAAAATATTTGGCCGCCGATGTGGGGTTGTAATTGATTTTTATTCTTCCCCCTAAAAGGAATTTAAAATTAAACGGTGATGTAAAAAATTTTTAATCCGGCGCCTTAAAAACAAAATAACGAAATACATCAAAATTCGAATGTCAGGATTCTGATATTCAATATAATCCTCCATATGACCCCAAATATCACACTCCATATGACCGCCAATGAGGGGACAAAATAGATTTATATTCGATTCCCTTAAAAACACTTAATATTATTGGGTGATGTAGAATTTTTTTATTCTGGCCCTTCAAAGTCGACATAATCATATCTCGATGTTCGAATGTCAGAATTCTGATATTCGACAGGACTCAATGTGACCACATACATCATAAAATATTTGGCCGCCGATGTGGGGTTGTAATTGATTTTTATTCTTCCCCCTAAAAGGAATTTAAAATTAAACGGTGATGTAAAAAATTTTTAATCCGGGGCCTTAAAAGTCGAAATAACGAAATACATCGAAATTCGAATGTCAGGATTCTGATATTCAATATAATCCTCCATATCATATGACCCCAAATATCACACTTCATATGACCGCCAATGAGGGGACAAAATAGATTTATATTCGATTTCCTTAAAAATCACTTAATATTATAGGGTGATGTAGAATTTTTTTATTCTGGCCCTTCAAAGTCAACATAATCATATCTCGATGTCCGAATGTCAGAATTCTGATATTCGACATGACTCAATATGACCACACACATCATAAAATGTTTGGCCGCCGATGTGGGGTTGTAATTGATTTTTATTTTTCCCCCTAAAAGGAATTTAAAATTAAACGGTGATGTAAAAAATTTTTAATCCGGGGCCTTAAAAAACGAAATAACGAAATACATCAAAATTCGAATGTCAGGATTCTGATATTCGATATAATCCTCCCTATGACCCCAAATATCACACTCCATATGACCGCCAATGAGGGGAAAAAATAGATTTATATTCGATTCCCTTAAAAATCACTTAATATTATAGGGTGATGTAGAATTTTTTTATTCTGGCCCTTCAAAGTCAACATAATCATATCTCGATGTTCGAATGTCAGAATTCTGATATTCGACAGGACTCAATGTGACCACATACATCATAAAATATTTGGCCGCCGATGTGGGGTTGTAATTGATTTTTATTCTTCCCCCTAAAAGGAATTTAAAATTAAACGGTGATGTAAAAAATTTTTAATCCGGCGCCTTAAAAACAAAATAACGAAATACATCAAAATTCGAATGTCAGGATTCTGATATTCAATATAATCCTCCATATGACCCCAAATATCACACTACATATGACCGCCAATGAGGGGACAAAATAGATTTATATTCGATTCCCTTAAAAACACTTAATATTATTGGGTGATGTAGAATTTTTTTATTCTGGCCCTTCAAAGTCGACATAATCATATCTCGATGTTCGAATGTCAGAATTCTGATATTCGACATGACTCAATATGACCACATACATCATAAAATGTTTGGCCGCCGATGTGGGGTTGTAATTGATTTTTATTCTTCCCCCTAAAAGGAATTTAAAATTAAACGGTGATGTAAAAAATTTTTAATCTGGGGCCTTAAAAGTCGAAATAACGAAATACATCAAAATTCGAATGTCAGGATTCTGATATTCAATATAATCTTCCATATGACCCCAAATATTACACTGCATATGACCGCCAATGAGGGGACAAAATAGATTTATATTCGATTTCCTTAAAAATCACTTTATATTATAGGGTGATGTAGAATTTTTTTATTCTGGCCCTTCAAAGTCGACATAATCATATCTCGATGTTCGAATGTCAGAATTCTGATATTCGACAGGACTCAATGTGACCACATTCATCATAAAATATTTGGCCGCCGATGTGGGGTTGTAATTGATTTTTGTTCTTCTCCCTAAAAAGAATTTAAAATTAAACGGTGATGTAAAAAATTTTTAATCCGGGGCCTTAAAAGTCGAAATAACGAAATACATCAAAATTCGAATGTCAGTATTCTGATATTCAATATAATACTCCATATGACCCCAAATATCACACTCCATATGACCGCCAATGAGGGGACAAAATAGATTTATATTCGATTCCCTTAAAAACACTTAATATTATTGGGTGATGTAGAATTTTTTTATTCTGGCCCTTCAAAGTCACCATAATCATATCTCGATGTTCGAATGTCAGAATTCTGATATTCGACAGGACTCAATGTGACCACATACATCATAAAATATTTGGCCGCCGATGTGGGGTTGTAATTGATTTTTATTCTTCCAGCTAAAAGGAATTTAAAATTAAACGGTGATGTAAAAAATTTTTAATCCGGCGCCTTAAAAACAAAATAACGAAATACATCGAAATTCGAATGTCAGGATTCTGATATTCAATATAATCCTCCATATGACCCCAAATATCACACTACATATGACCGCCAATGAGGGGACAAAATAGATTTATATTCGATTCACTTAAAAATCACTTAATATTATAGGGTGATGTAGAATTTTTTATTCTGGCCCTTCAAAGTCAACATAATCATATCTCGATGTTCGAATGTCAGAATTCTGATATTCGACATGACTCAATATGACCAAATACATCATAAAATGTTTGGCCGCCGATGTGGGGTTGTAATTGAGTTTTATTCTTCCCCCTAAAAGGAATTTAAAATTAAACGGTGATATAAAAAATTTTTAATCTGGGGCCTTAAAGTCGAAATAACGAAATACATCAAAATTCGAATGTCAGGATTCTGATATTCAATATAATCTTCCATATGACCCCAAATATTACACTGCATATGACCGCCAATGAGGGGACAAAATAGATTTATATTCGATTTCCTTAAAAATCACTTTATATTATAGGGTGATGTAGAATTTTTTTATTCTGGCCCTTCAAAGTCGACATAATCATATCTCGATGTTCGAATGTCAGAATTCTGATATTCGACAGGACTCAATGTGACCACATACATCATAAAATATTTGGCCGCCGATGTGGGGTTGTAATTGATTTTTGTTCTTCTCCCTAAAAAAAATTTAAAATTAAACGGTGATGTAAAAAATTTTTAATCCGGGGCCTTAAAAGTCGAAATAACGAAATACATCAAAATTCGAATGTCAGTATTCTGATATTCAATATAATACTCCATATGACCCCAAATATCACACTCCATATGACCGCCAATGAGGGGACAAAATAGATTTATATTCGATTCCCTTAAAAACACTTAATATTATTGGGTGATGTAGAATTTTTTTATTCTGGCCCTTCAAAGTCGACATAATCATATCTCGATGTTCGAATGTCAGAATTCTGATATTCGACATGACTCAATATGACCACATACATCATAAAATATTTGCCCGCCGATGTGGGGTTGTAATTGATTTTTATTCTTCCCCCTAAAAGGAATTTAAAATTAAACGGTGATGTAAAAAATTTTTAATCCGGCGCCTTAAAAACAAAATAACGAAATACATCAAAATTCGAATGTCAGGATTCTGATATTCAATATAATCCTCCATATGACCCCAAATATCACACTACATATGACCGCCAATGAGGGGACAAAATCGATTTATATTCGATTCCCTTAAAAACACTTAATATTATTGGGTGATGTAGAATTTTTTTATTCTGGCCCTTCAAAGTCACCATAATCATATCTCGATGTTCGAATGTCAGAATTCTGATATTCGACAGGACTCAATGTGACCACATACATCATAAAATATTTGGCCGCCTATGTGGGGTTGTAATTGATTTTTATTCTTCCAGCTAAAAGGAATTTAAAATTAAACGGTGATGTAAAAAATTTTTAATCCGGCGCCTTAAAAACAAAATAACGAAATACATCAAAATTCGAATGTCAGGATTCTGATATTCAATATAATCCTCCATATGACCCCAAATATCACACTACATATGACCGCCAATGAGGGGACAAAATAGATTTATATTCGATTCACTTAAAAATCACTTAATATTATAGGGTGATGTAGAATTTTTTATTCTGGCCCTTCAAAGTCAACATAATCATATCTCGATGTTCGAATGTCAGAATTCTGATATTCGACATGACTCAATATAACCAAATACATCATAAAATGTTTGGCCGCCGATGTGGGGTTGTAATTGAGTTTTATTCTTCCCCCTAAAAGGAATTTAAAATTAAACGGTGATATAAAAAATTTTTAATCTGGGGCCTTTAAGTCGAAATAACGAAATACATCAAAATTCGAATGTCAGGATTCTGATATTCAATATAATCTTCCATATGACCCCAAATATTACACTGCATATGACCGCCAATGAGGGGACAAAATAGATTTATATTCGATTTCCTTAAAAATCACTTTATATTATAGGGTGATGTAGAATTTTTTTATTCTGGCCCTTCAAAGTCGACATAATCATATCTCGATGTTCGAATGTCAGAATTCTGATATTCGACAGGACTCAATGTGACCACATACATCATAAAATATTTGGCCGCCGATGTGGGGTTGTAATTGATTTTTGTTCTTCTCCCTAAAAAAAAATTTAAAATTAAACGGTGATGTAAAAAATTTTTAATCCGGGGCCTTAAAAGTCGAAATAACGAAATACATCAAAATTCGAATGTCAGTATTCTGATATTCAATATAATACTCCATATGACCCCAAATATCACACTCCATATGACCGCCAATGAGGGGACAAAATAGATTTATATTCGATTCCCTTAAAAACACTTAATATTATTGGGTGATGTAGAATTTTTTTATTCTGGCCCTTCAAAGTCGACATAATCATATCTCGATGTTCGAATGTCAGAATTCTGATATTCGACATGACTCAATATGACCACATACATCATAAAATGTTTGGCCGCCGATGTGGGGTTGTAATTGATTTTTATTCTTCCCCCTAAAAGGAATTTAAAATTAAACGGTGATGTAAAAAATTTTTAATCCGGGGCCTTAAAAGTCGAAATAACGAAATACATCAAAATTCGAATGTCAGGATTCTGATATTCAATATAATCCTCCATATCATATGACCCCAAATATCACACTGCATATGACCGCCAATGAGGGGACAAAATAGATTTATATTCGATTTCCTTAAAAATCACTTAATATTATAGGGTGATGTAGAATTTTTTTATTCTGGCCCCTCAAAGTCAACATAATCATATCTCGATGTCCGAATGTCAGAATTCTGATATTCGACATGACTCAATATGACCACACACATCATAAAATGTTTGGCCGCCGATGTGGGGTTGTAATTGATTTTTATTTTTCCCCCTAAAAGGAATTTAAAATTAAACGGTGATGTAAAAAATTTTTAATCCGGGGCCTTAAAAAACGAAATAACGAAATACATCAAAATTCGAATGTCAGGATTCTGATATTCGATATAATCCTCCATATGACCCCAAATATCACACTCCATATGACCGCCAATGAGGGGACAAAATAGATTTATATTCGATTCCCTTAAAAATCACTTAATATTATAGGGTGATGTAGAATTTTTTTATTCTGGCCCTTCAAAGTCAACATAATCATATCTCGATGTTCGAATGTCAGAATTCTGATATTCGACAGGACTCAATGTGACCACCAACATCATAAAATATTTGGCCGCCGATGTGGGGTTGTAATTGATTTTTATTCTTCCCCCTAAAAGGAATTTAAAATTAAACGGTGATGTAAAAAATTTTTAATCCGGCGCCTTAAAAACAAAATAACGAAATACATCAAAATTCGAATGTCAGGATTCTGATATTCAATATAATCCTCCATATGACCCCAAATATCACACTACATATGACCGCCAATGAGGGGACAAAATAGATTTATATTCGATTCCCTTAAAAACACTTAATATTATTGGGTGATGTAGAATTTTTTTATTCTGGCCCTTCAAAGTCGACATAATCATATCTCGATGTTCGAATGTCAGAATTCTGATATTCGACATGACTCAATATGACCACATACATCATAAAATGTTTGGCCGCCGATGTGGGGTTGTAATTGATTTTTATTCTTCCCCCTAAAAGGAATTTAAAATTAAACGGTGATGTAAAAAATTTTTAATCTGGGGCCTTAAAAGTCGAAATAACGAAATACATCAAAATTCGAATGTCAGGATTCTGATATTCAATATAATCTTCCATATGACCCCAAATATTACACTGCATATGACCGCCAATGAGGGGACAAAATAGATTTATATTCGATTTCCTTAAAAATCACTTTATATTATAGGGTGATGTAGAATTTTTTTATTCTGGCTCTTCAAAGTCGACATAATCATATATCGATGTTCGAATGTCAGAATTCTGATATTCGACAGGACTCAATGTGACCACATACATCATAAAATATTTGGCCGCCGATGTGGGGTTGTAATTGATTTTTGTTCTTCTCCCTAAAAAGAATTTAAAATTAAACGGTGATGTAAAAAATTTTTAATCCGGGGCCTTAAAAGTCGAAATAACGAAATACATCAAAATTCGAATGTCAGTATTCTGATATTCAATATAATACTCCATATGACCCCAAATATCACACTCCATATGACCGCCAATGAGGGGACAAAATAGATTTATATTCGATTCCCTTAAAAACACTTAATATTATTGGGTGATGTAGAATTTTCTTATTCTGGCCCTTCAAAGTCGACATAATCATATCTCGATGTTCGAATGTCAGAATTCTGACATGACTCAATATGACCACATACATCATAAAATATTTGCCCGCCGATGTGGGGTTGTAATTGATTTTTATTCTTCCCCCTAAAAGGAATTTAAAATTAAACGGTGATGTAAAAAATTTTTAATCCGGCGCCTTAAAAACAAAATAACGAAATACATCAAAATTCGAATGTCAGGATTCTGATATTCAATATAATCCTCCATATGACCCCAAATATCACACTACATATGACCGCCAATGAGGGGACAAAATAGATTTATATTCGATTCCCTTAAAAACACTTAATATTATTGGGTGATGTAGAATTTTTTTATTCTGGCCCTTCAAAGTCACCATAATCATATCTCGATGTTCGAATGTCAGAATTCTGATATTCGACAGGATTCAATGTGACCACATACATCATAAAATATTTGGCCGCCGATGTGGGGTTGTAATTGATTTTTATTCTTCCCCCTAAAAGGAATTTAAAATTAAACGGTGATGTAAAAAATTTTTAATCCGGCGCCTTAAAAACAAAATAACGAAATACATCAAAATTCGAATGTCAGGATTCTGATATTCAATATAATCCTCCATATGACCCCAAATATCACACTACATATGACCGCCAATGAGGGGACAAAATAGATTTATATTCGATTCACTTAAAAATCACTTAATATTATAGGGTGATGTAGAATTTTTTATTCTGGCCCTTCAAAGTCAACATAATCATATCTCGATGTTCGAATGTCAGAATTCTGATATTCGACATGACTCAATATGACCACATACATCATAAAATGTTTGGCCGCCGATGTGGGGTTGTAATTGAGTTTTATTCTTCCCCCTAAAAGGAATTTAAAATTAAACGGTGATATAAAAAATTTTTAATCTGGGGCCTTAAAAGTCGAAATAACGAAATACATCAAAATTCGAATGTCAGGATTCTGATATTCAATATAATCTTCCATATGACCCCAAATATTACACTGCATATGACCGCCAATGAGTGGACAAAATAGATTTATATTCGATTTCCTTAAAAATCACTTTATATTATAGGGTGATGTAGAATTTTTTTATTCTGGCCCTTCAAAGTCGACATAATCATATCTCGATGTTCGAATGTCAGAATTCTGATATTCGACAGGACTCAATGTGACCACATACATCATAAAATATTTGGCCGCCGATGTGGGGTTGTAATTGATTTTTGTTCTTCTCCCTAAAAAGAATTTAAAATTAAACGGTGATGTAAAAAATTTTTAATCCGGGGCCTTAAAAGTCGAAATAACGAAATACATCAACATTCGAATGTCAGTATTCTGATATTCAATATAATACTCCATATGACCCCAAATATCACACTCCATATGACCGCCAATGAGGGGACAAAATAGATTTATATTCGATTCCCTTAAAAACACTTAATATTATTGGGTGATGTAGAATTTTTTTATTCTGGCCCTTCAAAGTCGACATAATCATATCTCGATGTTCGAATGTCAGAATTCTGATATTCGACATGACTCAATATGACCACATACATCATAAAATATTTGCCCGCCGATGTGGGGTTGTAATTGATTTTTATTCTTCCCCCTAAAAGGAATTTAAAATTAAACGGTGATGTAAAAAATTTTTAATCCGGCGCCTTAAAAACAAAATAACGAAATACATCAAAATTCGAATGTCAGGATTCTGATATTCAATATAATCCTCCATATGACCCCAAATATCACACTACATATGACCGCCAATGAGGGGACTAAATAGATTTATATTCGATTCACTTAAAAATCACTTAATATTATAGGGTGATGTAGAATTTTTTATTCTGGCCCTTCAAAGTCAACATAATCATATCTCGATGTTCGAATGTCAGAATTCTGATATTCGACATGACTCAATATGACCACATACATCATAAAATGTTTGGCCGCCGATGTGGGGTTGTAATTGAGTTTTATTCTTCCCCCTAAAAGGAATTTAAAATTAAACGGTGATGTAAAAAATTTTTAATCTGGGGCCTTAAAAGTCGAAATAACGAAATACATCAAAATTCGAATGTCAGGATTCTGATATTCAATATAATCCTCCATATGACCCCAAATATCACACTGCATATGACCGCCAATGAGGGGACAAAATAGATTTATATTCGATTTCCTTAAAAATCACTTTATATTATAGGGTGATGTAGAATTTTTTTATTCTGGCCCTTTAAAGTCACCATAACAGTATCTCGATGTTCGAATGTCAGAATTCTGATATTCGACAGGACTCAATGTGACCACATACATCATAAAATATTTTTCCGCCGATGTGGGGGTTGTAATTGATTTTTATTCTTCTCCCTAAAAGGAATTTAAAATTTAACGGTGATGTAAAAAATTTTTAATCCGGGGCCTTAAAAGTCGAAATAACGAAATCCATCAAAATTCGAATGTCAGTATTCTGATATTCAATATAATCCTCCATATGACCCCAAATATCACACTCCATATGACCGCCAATGAGGGGACAAAATAGATTTATATTCGATTCCCTTAAAAATCACTTAATATAATAGGGTGATGTAGAATTTTTTTATTCTGGCCCTTCAAAGTCACCATAATCATATCTCGATGTTCGAATGTCAGAATTCTTATATTCGACAGGACTCAATGTGACCACATACATCATAAAATATTTGGCCGCCGATGTGGGGTTGTAATTGATTTTTATTCTTCCCCCTAAAAGGAATTTAAAATTAAACGGTGATGTAAAAAATTTTTAATCCGGCGCCTTAAAAACAAAATAACGAAATACATAAAAATTCGAATGTCAGGATTCTGATATTCAATATAATCCTCCATATGACCCCAAATATCACACTCCATATGACCGCCAATGAGGGGACAAAATAGATTTATATTCGATTCCCTTAAAAATCACTTAATATTATAGGGTGATGTAGAATTTTTTTATTCTGGCCCTTCAAAGTCACCATAATCATATCTCGATGTTCGAATGTCAGAATTCTGATATTCGACAGGACTCAATGTGACCACATACATCATAAAATATTTGGCCGCCGATGTGGGGTTGTAATTGATTTTTATTCTTCCCCCTAAAAGGAATTTAAAATTAAACGGTGATGTAAAAAATTTTTAATCCGGCGCCTTAAAAACAAAATAACGAAATACATCAAAATTCGAATGTCAGGATTCTGATATTCAATATAATCCTCCATATGACCCCAAATATCACACTACATATGACCGCCAATGAGGGGAAAAAATAGATTTATATTCGATTCACTTAAAAATCACTAAATATTATAGGGTGATGTAGAATTTTTTATTCTGGCCCTTCAAAGTCAACATAATCATATCTCGATGTTCGAATGTCAGAATTCTGATATTCGACATGACTCAATATGACCACATACATCATAAAATGTTTGGCCGCCGATGTGGGGTTGTAATTGAGTTTTATTCTTCCCCCTAAAAGGAATTCAAAATTAAACGGTGATGTAAAAAATTTTTAATCTGGGGCCTTAAAAGTCGAAATAACGAAATACATCAAAATTCGAATGTCAGGATTCTGATATTCAATATAATCCTCCATATGACCCCAAATATCACACTGCATATGACCGCCAATGAGGGGACAAAATAGATTTATATTCGATTTCCTTAAAAATCACTTTATATTATAGGGTGATGTAGAATTTTTTTATTCTGGCCCTTTAAAGTCACCATAACAATATCTCGATGTTCGAATGTAAGAATTCTGATATTCGACATGACTCAATATGACCACATACATCATAAAATGTTTGGCCGCCGATGTGGGGTGGTAATTGATTTTTATTCTTCCCCCTAAAAGGAATTTAATATTAAACGGTGATGTAAAAAATTTTTAATCCGGGGCCTTAAAAAACGAAATAACGAAATACATCAAAATTAGAATCTCAGGATTCTGATATTCAATATAATCCTCCATATGACCCCAAATATCACACTCCATATGACCGCCAATGAGGGGACAAAATAGATTTATATTCGATTCCCTTAAAAATCACTTAATATTATAGGGTGATGTAGAATTTTTTTATTCTGGCCCTTCAAAGTCACCATAATCATATCTCGATGTTCGAATGTCAGAATTCTGATATTCGACAGGACTCAATGTGACCACATACATCATAAAATATTTGGCCGCCGATGTGGGGTTGTAATTGATTTTTGTTCTTCTCCCTAAAAAGAATTTAAAATTAAACGGTGATGTAAAAAATTTTTAATCCGGGGCCTTAAAAAACGAAATAACGAAATACATCAAAATTCGAATGTCAGGATTCTGATATTCGATATAATCCTCCATATTACCCCAAATATCACACTCCATATGACCGCCAATGAGGGGACAAAATAGATTTATATTCGATTCCCTTAAAAATCACTTAATATTATAGGGTGATGTAGAATTTTTTTATTCTGGCCCTTCAAAGTCACCATAATCATATCTCGATGTTCGAATGTCAGAATTCTGATATTCGACAGGACTCAATGTGACCACATACATCATAAAATATTTGGCCGCCGATGTGGGGTTGTAATTGATTTTTGTTCTTCTCCCTAAAAAGAATTTAAAATTAAACGGTGATGTAAAAAATTTTTAATCCGGGGCCTTAAAAGTCGAAATAACGAAATACATCAAAATTCGAATGTCAGTATTCTGATATTCAATATAATCCTCCATATGACCCCAAATATCACACTCCATATGACCGCCAATGAGGAGACAAAATAGATTTATATTCGATTCCCTTAAAAACACTTAATATTATTGGGTGATGTAGAATTTTTTTATTCTGGCCCTTCAAAGTCGACATAATCATATCTCGATGTTCGAATGTCAGAATTCTGATATTCGACATGACTCAATATGACCACATACATCATAAAATATTTGCCCGCCGATGTGGGGTTGTAATTGATTTTTATTCTTCCCCTAAAAGGAATTTAAAATTAAACGGTGATGTAAAAATTTTTAATCCGGGGCCTTAAAAGTCGAAATAACGAAATACATCAAAATTCGAATGTCAGGATTCTGATATTCAATATAATCCTCCATATGACCACAAATATCACACTGCATATGACCGCCAATGAGGGGACAAAATAGATTTATATTCGTTCTCTTAAAAATCACTTAATATTATAGGGTGATGTAGAATTTTTTTATTCTGGCCCTTCAAAGTCAACATAATCATATCTCGATGTTCGAATGTCAGAATTCTGATATTCGACATGACTCAATATGACCACATACATCATAAAATGTTTGGCCGCCGATGTGGGGTGGTAATTGATTTTTATTCTTCCCCCTAAAAGGAATTTAATATTAAACGGTGATGTAAAAAATTTTTAATCCGGGGCCTTAAAAAACGAAATAACGAAATACATCAAAATTAGAATCTTAGGATTCTGATATTCAATATAATCCTCCATATGACCCCAAATATCACACTCCATATGACCGCCAATGAGGGGACAAAATAGATTTATATTCGATTCCCTTAAAAATCACTTAATATTATAGGGTGATGTAGAATTTTTTTATTCTGGCCCTTCAAAGTCACCATAATCATATCTCGATGTTCGAATGTCAGAATTCTGATATTCGACAGGACTCAATGTGACCACATACATCATAAAATATTTGGCCGCCGATGTGGGGTTGTAATTGATTTTTATTCTTCCCCCTAAAAGGAATTTAAAATTAAACGGTGATGTAAAAAATTTTTAATCCGGCGCCTTAAAAACAAAATAACGAAATACATCAAAATTCGAATGTCAGGATTCTGATATTCAATATAATCCTCCATATGACCCCAAATATCACACTACATATGACCGCCAATGAGGGGACAAAATAGATTTATATTCGATTCACTTAAAAATCACTAAATATTATAGGGTGATGTAGAATTTTTTATTCTGGCCCTTCAAAGTCAACATAATCATATCTCGATGTTCGAATGTCAGAATTCTGATATTCGACATGACTCAATATGACCACATACATCATAAAATGTTTGGCCGCCGATGTGGGGTTGTAATTGAGTTTTATTCTTCCCCCTAAAAGGAATTCAAAATTAAACGGTGATGTAAAAAATTTTTAATCTGGGGCCTTAAAAGTCGAAATAACGAAATACATCAAAATTCGAATGTCAGGATTCTGATATTCAATATAATCCTCCATATGACCCCAAATATCACACTGCATATGACCGCCAATGAGGGGACAAAATAGATTTATATTCGATTTCCTTAAAAATCACTTTATATTATAGGGTGATGTAGAATTTTTTTATTCTGGCCCTTTAAAGTCACCATAACAATATCTCGATGTTCGAATGTAAGAATTCTGATATTCGACATGACTCAATATGACCACATACATCATAAAATGTTTGGCCGCCGATGTGGGGTGGTAATTGATTTTTATTCTTCCCCCTAAAAGGAATTTAATATTAAACGGTGATGTAAAAAATTTTTAATCCGGGGCCTTAAAAAACGAAATAACGAAATACATCAAAATTAGAATCTCAGGATTCTGATATTCAATATAATCCTCCATATGACCCCAAATATCACACTCCATATGACCGCCAATGAGGGGACAAAATAGATTTATATTCGATTCCCTTAAAAATCACTTAATATTATAGGGTGATGTAGAATTTTTTTATTCTGGCCCTTCAAAGTCACCATAATCATATCTCGATGTTCGAATGTCAGAATTCTGATATTCGACAGGACTCAATGTGACCACATACATCATAAAATATTTGGCCGCCGATGTGGGGTTGTAATTGATTTTTGTTCTTCTCCCTAAAAAGAATTTAAAATTAAACGGTGATGTAAAAAATTTTTAATCCGGGGCCTTAAAAAACGAAATAACGAAATACATCAAAATTCGAATGTCAGGATTCTGATATTCGATATAATCCTCCATATTACCCCAAATATCACACTCCATATGACCGCCAATGAGGGGACAAAATAGATTTATATTCGATTCCCTTAAAAATCACTTAATATTATAGGGTGATGTAGAATTTTTTTATTCTGGCCCTTCAAAGTCACCATAATCATATCTCGATGTTCGAATGTCAGAATTCTGATATTCGACAGGACTCAATGTGACCACATACATCATAAAATATTTGGCCGCCGATGTGGGGTTGTAATTGATTTTTGTTCTTCTCCCTAAAAAGAATTTAAAATTAAACGGTGATGTAAAAAATTTTTAATCCGGGGCCTTAAAAGTCGAAATAACGAAATACATCAAAATTCGAATGTCAGTATTCTGATATTCAATATAATCCTCCATATGACCCCAAATATCACACTCCATATGACCGCCAATGAGGGGACAAAATAGATTTATATTCGATTCCCTTAAAAACACTTAATATTATTGGGTGATGTAGAATTTTTTTATTCTGGCCCTTCAAAGTCGACATAATCATATCTCGATGTTCGAATGTCAGAATTCTGATATTCGACATGACTCAATATGACCACATACATCATAAAATATTTGCCCGCCGATGTGGGGTTGTAATTGATTTTTATTCTTCCCCTGAAAGGAATTTAAAATTAAACGGTGATGTAAAAATTTTTAATCCGGGGCCTTAAAAGTCGAAATAACGAAATACATCAAAATTCGAATGTCAGGATTCTGATATTCAATATAATCCTCCATATGACCACAAATATCACACTGCATATGACCGCCAATGAGGGGACAAAATAGATTTATATTCGTTCTCTTAAAAATCACTTAATATTATAGGGTGATGTAGAATTTTTTTATTCTGGCCCTTCAAAGTCAACATAATCATATCTCGATGTTCGAATGTCAGAATTCTGATATTCGACATGATCAATATGACCACATACATCATAAAATGTTTGGCCGCCGATGTGGGGTGGTAATTGATTTTTATTCTTCCCCCTAAAAGGAATTTAATATTAAACGGTGATGTAAAAAATTTTTAATCCGGGGCCTTAAAAAACGAAATAACGAAATACATCAAAATTAGAATCTCAGGATTCTGATATTCAATATAATCCTCCATATGACCCCAAATATCACACTCCATATGACCGCCAATGAGGGGACAAAATAGATTTATATTCGATTCCCTTAAAAATCACTTAATATTATAGGGTGATGTAGAATTTTTTTATTCTGGCCCTTCAAAGTCACCATAATCATATCTCGATGTTCGAATGTCAGAATTCTGATATTCGACAGGACTCAATGTGACCACATACATCATAAAATATTTGGCCGCCGATGTGGGGTTGTAATTGATTTTTATTCTTCCCCCTAAAAGGAATTTAAAATTAAACGGTGATGTAAAAAATTTTTAATCCGGCGCCTTAAAAACAAAATAACGAAATACATCAAAATTCGAATGTCAGGATTCTGATATTCAATATAATCCTCCATATGACCCCAAATATCACACTACATATGACCGCCAATGAGGGGACAAAATAGATTTATATTCGATTCACTTAAAAATCACAATATATTATAGGGTGATGTAGAATTTTTTATTCTGGCCCTTCAAAGTCAACATAATCATATCTCGATGTTCGAATGTCAGAATTCTGATATTCGACATGACTCAATATGACCACATACATCATAAAATGTTTGGCCGCCGATGTGGGGTTGTAATTGAGTTTTATTCTTCCCCCTAAAAGGAATTTAAAATTAAACGGTGATGTAAAAAATTTTTAATCTGGGGCCTTAAAAGTCGAAATAACGAAATACATCAAAATTCGAATGTCAGGATTCTGATATTCAATATAATCCTCCATATGACCCCAAATATCACACTGCATATGACCGCCAATGAGGGGACAAAATAGATTTATATTCGATTTCCTTAAAAATCACTTTATATTATAGGGTGATGTAGAATTTTTTTATTCTGGCCCTTTAAAGTCACCATAACAATATCTCGATGTTCGAATGTCAGAATTCTGATATTCGACATGACTCAATATGACCACATACATCATAAAATGTTTGGCCGCCGATGTGGGGTGGTAATTGATTTTTATTCTTCCCCCTAAAAGGAATTTAATATTAAACGGTGATGTAAAAATTTTTTAATCCGGGGCCTTAAAAAACGAAATAACGAAATACATCAAAATTAGAGTCTCAGGATTCTGATATTCAATATAATCCTCCATATGACCCCAAATATCACACTCCATATGACCGCCAATGAGGGGACAAAATAGATTTATATTCGATTCCCTTAAAAATCACTTAATATTATAGGGTGATGTAGAATTTTTTTATTCTGGCCCTTCAAAGTCACCATAATCATATCTCGATGTTCGAATGTCAGAATTCTGATATTCGACAGGACTCAATGTGACCACATACATCATAAAATATTTGGCTGCCGATGTGGGGTTGTAATTGATTTTTATTCTTCCCCCTAAAAGGAATTTAAAATTAAACGGTGATGTAAAAAATTTTTAATCCGGCGCCTTAAAAACAAAATAACGAAATACATCAAAATTCGAATGTCAGGATTCTGATATTCAATATAATCCTCCATATGACCCCAAATATCACACTACATATGACCGCCAATGAGGGGACAAAATAGATTTATATTCGATTCACTTAAAAATCACTAAATATTATAGGGTGATGTAGAATTTTTTATTCTGGCCCTTCAAAGTCAACATAATCATATCTCGATGTTCGAATGTCAGACTTCTGATATTCGACATGACTCAATATGACCACATACATCATAAAATGTTTGGCCGCCGATGTGGGGTTGTAATTGAGTTTTATTCTTCCCCCTAAAAGGAATTTAAAATTAAACGGTGATATAAAAAATTTTTAATCTGGGGCCTTAAAAGTCGAAATAACGAAATACATCAAAATTCGAATGTCAGGATTCTGATATTCAATATAATCTTCCATATGACCCCAAATATTACACTGCATATGACCGCCAATGAGTGGACAAAATAGATTTATATTCGATTTCCTTAAAAATCACTTTATATTATAGGGTGATGTAGAATTTTTTTATTCTGGCCCTTCAAAGTCGACATAATCATATCTCGATGTTCGAATGTCAGAATTCTGATATTCGACAGGACTCAATGTGACCACATACATCATAAAATATTTGGCCGCCGATGTGGGGTTGTAATTGATTTTTGTTCTTCTCCCTAAAAAGAATTTAAAATTAAACGGTGATGTAAAAAATTTTTAATCCGGGGCCTTAAAAGTCGAAATAACGAAATACATCAAAATTCGAATGTCAGTATTCTGATATTCAATATAATACTCCATATGACCCCAAATATCACACTCCATATGACCGCCAATGAGGGGACAAAATAGATTTATATTCGATTCCCTTAAAAACACTTAATATTATTGGGTGATGTAGAATTTTTTTATTCTGGCCCTTCAAAGTCGACATAATCATATCTCGATGTTCGAATGTCAGAATTCTGATATTCGACATGACTCAATATGACCACATACATCATAAAATATTTGCCCGCCGATGTGGGGTTGTAATTGATTTTTATTCTTCCCCCTAAAAGGAATTTAAAATTAAACGGTGATGTAAAAAATTTTTAATCCGGCGCCTTAAAAACAAAATAACGAAATACATCAAAATTCGAATGTCAGGATTCTGATATTCAATATAATCCTCCATATGACCCCAAATATCACACTACATATGACCGCCAATGAGGGGACTAAATAGATTTATATTCGATTCACTTAAAAATCACTTAATATTATAGGGTGATGTAGAATTTTTTATTCTGGCCCTTCAAAGTCAACATAATCATATCTCGATGTTCGAATGTCAGAATTCTGATATTCGACATGACTCAATATGACCACATACATCATAAAATGTTTGGCCGCCGATGTGGGGTTGTAATTGAGTTTTATTCTTCCCCCTAAAAGGAATTTAAAATTAAACGGTGATGTAAAAAATTTTTAATCTGGGGCCTTAAAAGTCGAAATAACGAAATACATCAAAATTCGAATGTCAGGATTCTGATATTCAATATAATCCTCCATATGACCCCAAATATCACACTGCATATGACCGCCAATGAGGGGACAAAATAGATTTATATTCGATTTCCTTAAAAATCACTTTATATTATAGGGTGATGTAGAATTTTTTTATTCTGGCCCTTTAAAGTCACCATAACAGTATCTCGATGTTCGAATGTCAGAATTCTGATATTCGACAGGACTCAATGTGACCACATACATCATAAAATATTTTTCCGCCGATGTGGGGGTTGTAATTGATTTTTATTCTTCTCCCTAAAAGGAATTTAAAATTTAACGGTGATGTAAAAAATTTTTAATCCGGGGCCTTAAAAGTCGAAATAACGAAATCCATCAAAATTCGAATGTCAGTATTCTGATATTCAATATAATCCTCCATATGACCCCAAATATCACACTCCATATGACCGCCAATGAGGGGACAAAATAGATTTATATTCGATTCCCTTAAAAATCACTTAATATAATAGGGTGATGTAGAATTTTTTTATTCTGGCCCTTCAAAGTCACCATAATCATATCTCGATGTTCGAATGTCAGAATTCTTATATTCGACAGGACTCAATGTGACCACATACATCATAAAATATTTGGCCGCCGATGTGGGGTTGTAATTGATTTTTATTCTTCCCCCTAAAAGGAATTTAAAATTAAACGGTGATGTAAAAAATTTTTAATCCGGCGCCTTAAAAACAAAATAACGAAATACATAAAAATTCGAATGTCAGGATTCTGATATTCAATATAATCCTCCATATGACCCCAAATATCACACTCCATATGACCGCCAATGAGGGGACAAAATAGATTTATATTCGATTCCCTTAAAAATCACTTAATATTATAGGGTGATGTAGAATTTTTTTATTCTGGCCCTTCAAAGTCACCATAATCATATCTCGATGTTCGAATGTCAGAATTCTGATATTCGACAGGACTCAATGTGACCACATACATCATAAAATATTTGGCCGCCGATGTGGGGTTGTAATTGATTTTTATTCTTCCCCCTAAAAGGAATTTAAAATTAAACGGTGATGTAAAAAATTTTTAATCCGGCGCCTTAAAAACAAAATAACGAAATACATCAAAATTCGAATGTCAGGATTCTGATATTCAATATAATCCTCCATATGACCCCAAATATCACACTACATATGACCGCCAATGAGGGGAAAAAATAGATTTATATTCGATTCACTTAAAAATCACTAAATATTATAGGGTGATGTAGAATTTTTTATTCTGGCCCTTCAAAGTCAACATAATCATATCTCGATGTTCGAATGTCAGAATTCTGATATTCGACATGACTCAATATGACCACATACATCATAAAATGTTTGGCCGCCGATGTGGGGTTGTAATTGAGTTTTATTCTTCCCCCTAAAAGGAATTCAAAATTAAACGGTGATGTAAAAAATTTTTAATCTGGGGCCTTAAAAGTCGAAATAACGAAATACATCAAAATTCGAATGTCAGGATTCTGATATTCAATATAATCCTCCATATGACCCCAAATATCACACTGCATATGACCGCCAATGAGGGGACAAAATAGATTTATATTCGATTTCCTTAAAAATCACTTTATATTATAGGGTGATGTAGAATTTTTTTATTCTGGCCCTTTAAAGTCACCATAACAATATCTCGATGTTCGAATGTAAGAATTCTGATATTCGACATGACTCAATATGACCACATACATCATAAAATGTTTGGCCGCCGATGTGGGGTGGTAATTGATTTTTATTCTTCCCCCTAAAAGGAATTTAATATTAAACGGTGATGTAAAAAATTTTTAATCCGGGGCCTTAAAAAACGAAATAACGAAATACATCAAAATTAGAATCTCAGGATTCTGATATTCAATATAATCCTCCATATGACCCCAAATATCACACTCCATATGACCGCCAATGAGGGGACAAAATAGATTTATATTCGATTCCCTTAAAAATCACTTAATATTATAGGGTGATGTAGAATTTTTTTATTCTGGCCCTTCAAAGTCACCATAATCATATCTCGATGTTCGAATGTCAGAATTCTGATATTCGACAGGACTCAATGTGACCACATACATCATAAAATATTTGGCCGCCGATGTGGGGTTGTAATTGATTTTTGTTCTTCTCCCTAAAAAGAATTTAAAATTAAACGGTGATGTAAAAAATTTTTAATCCGGGGCCTTAAAAAACGAAATAACGAAATACATCAAAATTCGAATGTCAGGATTCTGATATTCGATATAATCCTCCATATTACCCCAAATATCACACTCCATATGACCGCCAATGAGGGGACAAAATAGATTTATATTCGATTCCCTTAAAAATCACTTAATATTATAGGGTGATGTAGAATTTTTTTATTCTGGCCCTTCAAAGTCACCATAATCATATCTCGATGTTCGAATGTCAGAATTCTGATATTCGACAGGACTCAATGTGACCACATACATCATAAAATATTTGGCCGCCGATGTGGGGTTGTAATTGATTTTTGTTCTTCTCCCTAAAAAGAATTTAAAATTAAACGGTGATGTAAAAAATTTTTAATCCGGGGCCTTAAAAGTCGAAATAACGAAATACATCAAAATTCGAATGTCAGTATTCTGATATTCAATATAATCCTCCATATGACCCCAAATATCACACTCCATATGACCGCCAATGAGGAGACAAAATAGATTTATATTCGATTCCCTTAAAAACACTTAATATTATTGGGTGATGTAGAATTTTTTTATTCTGGCCCTTCAAAGTCGACATAATCATATCTCGATGTTCGAATGTCAGAATTCTGATATTCGACATGACTCAATATGACCACATACATCATAAAATATTTGCCCGCCGATGTGGGGTTGTAATTGATTTTTATTCTTCCCCTAAAAGGAATTTAAAATTAAACGGTGATGTAAAAATTTTTAATCCGGGGCCTTAAAAGTCGAAATAACGAAATACATCAAAATTCGAATGTCAGGATTCTGATATTCAATATAATCCTCCATATGACCACAAATATCACACTGCATATGACCGCCAATGAGGGGACAAAATAGATTTATATTCGTTCTCTTAAAAATCACTTAATATTATAGGGTGATGTAGAATTTTTTTATTCTGGCCCTTCAAAGTCAACATAATCATATCTCGATGTTCGAATGTCAGAATTCTGATATTCGACATGACTCAATATGACCACATACATCATAAAATGTTTGGCCGCCGATGTGGGGTGGTAATTGATTTTTATTCTTCCCCCTAAAAGGAATTTAATATTAAACGGTGATGTAAAAAATTTTTAATCCGGGGCCTTAAAAAACGAAATAACGAAATACATCAAAATTAGAATCTCAGGATTCTGATATTCAATATAATCCTCCATATGACCCCAAATATCACACTCCATATGACCGCCAATGAGGGGACAAAATAGATTTATATTCGATTCCCTTAAAAATCACTTAATATTATAGGGTGATGTAGAATTTTTTTATTCTGGCCCTTCAAAGTCACCATAATCATATCTCGATGTTCGAATGTCAGAATTCTGATATTCGACAGGACTCAATGTGACCACATACATCATAAAATATTTGGCCGCCGATGTGGGGTTGTAATTGATTTTTGTTCTTCTCCCTAAAAAGAATTTAAAATTAAACGGTGATGTAAAAAATTTTTAATCCGGGGCCTTAAAAAACGAAATAACGAAATACATCAAAATTCGAATGTCAGGATTCTGATATTCGATATAATCCTCCATATTACCCCAAATATCACACTCCATATGACCGCCAATGAGGGGACAAAATAGATTTATATTCGATTCCCTTAAAAATCACTTAATATTATAGGGTGATGTAGAATTTTTTTATTCTGGCCCTTCAAAGTCACCATAATCATATCTCGATGTTCGAATGTCAGAATTCTGATATTCGACAGGACTCAATGTGACCACATACATCATAAAATATTTGGCCGCCGATGTGGGGTTGTAATTGATTTTTGTTCTTCTCCCTAAAAAGAATTTAAAATTAAACGGTGATGTAAAAAATTTTTAATCCGGGGCCTTAAAAGTCGAAATAACGAAATACATCAAAATTCGAATGTCAGTATTCTGATATTCAATATAATCCTCCATATGACCCCAAATATCACACTCCATATGACCGCCAATGAGGGGACAAAATAGATTTATATTCGATTCCCTTAAAAACACTTAATATTATTGGGTGATGTAGAATTTTTTTATTCTGGCCCTTCAAAGTCGACATAATCATATCTCGATGTTCGAATGTCAGAATTCTGATATTCGACATGACTCAATATGACCACATACATCATAAAATATTTGCCCGCCGATGTGGGGTTGTAATTGATTTTTATTCTTCCCCTAAAAGGAATTTAAAATTAAACGGTGATGTAAAAATTTTTAATCCGGGGCCTTAAAAGTCGAAATAACGAAATACATCAAAATTCGAATGTCAGGATTCTGATATTCAATATAATCCTCCATATGACCACAAATATCACACTGCATATGACCGCCAATGAGGGGACAAAATAGATTTATATTCGTTCTCTTAAAAATCACTTAATATTATAGGGTGATGTAGAATTTTTTTATTCTGGCCCTTCAAAGTCAACATAATCATATCTCGATGTTCGAATGTCAGAATTCTGATATTCGACATGACTCAATATGACCACATACATCATAAAATGTTTGGCCGCCGATGTGGGGTGGTAATTGATTTTTATTCTTCCCCCTAAAAGGAATTTAATATTAAACGGTGATGTAAAAAATTTTTAATCCGGGGCCTTAAAAAACGAAATAACGAAATACATCAAAATTAGAATCTCAGGATTCTGATATTCAATATAATCCTCCATATGACCCCAAATATCACACTCCATATGACCGCCAATGAGGGGACAAAATAGATTTATATTCGATTCCCTTAAAAATCACTTAATATTATAGGGTGATGTAGAATTTTTTTATTCTGGCCCTTCAAAGTCACCATAATCATATCTCGATGTTCGAATGTCAGAATTCTGATATTCGACAGGACTCAATGTGACCACATACATCATAAAATATTTGGCCGCCGATGTGGGGTTGTAATTGATTTTTATTCTTCCCCCTAAAAGGAATTTAAAATTAAACGGTGATGTAAAAAATTTTTAATCCGGCGCCTTAAAAACAAAATAACGAAATACATCAAAATTCGAATGTCAGGATTCTGATATTCAATATAATCCTCCATATGACCCCAAATATCACACTACATATGACCGCCAATGAGGGGACAAAATAGATTTATATTCGATTCACTTAAAAATCACAATATATTATAGGGTGATGTAGAATTTTTTATTCTGGCCCTTCAAAGTCAACATAATCATATCTCGATGTTCGAATGTCAGAATTCTGATATTCGACATGACTCAATATGACCACATACATCATAAAATGTTTGGCCGCCGATGTGGGGTTGTAATTGAGTTTTATTCTTCCCCCTAAAAGGAATTTAAAATTAAACGGTGATGTAAAAAATTTTTAATCTGGGGCCTTAAAAGTCGAAATAACGAAATACATCAAAATTCGAATGTCAGGATTCTGATATTCAATATAATCCTCCATATGACCCCAAATATCACACTGCATATGACCGCCAATGAGGGGACAAAATAGATTTATATTCGATTTCCTTAAAAATCACTTTATATTATAGGGTGATGTAGAATTTTTTTATTCTGGCCCTTTAAAGTCACCATAACAATATCTCGATGTTCGAATGTCAGAATTCTGATATTCGACATGACTCAATATGACCACATACATCATAAAATGTTTGGCCGCCGATGTGGGGTGGTAATTGATTTTTATTCTTCCCCCTAAAAGGAATTTAATATTAAACGGTGATGTAAAAATTTTTTAATCCGGGGCCTTAAAAAACGAAATAACGAAATACATCAAAATTAGAGTCTCAGGATTCTGATATTCAATATAATCCTCCATATGACCCCAAATATCACACTCCATATGACCGCCAATGAGGGGACAAAATAGATTTATATTCGATTCCCTTAAAAATCACTTAATATTATAGGGTGATGTAGAATTTTTTTATTCTGGCCCTTCAAAGTCACCATAATCATATCTCGATGTTCGAATGTCAGAATTCTGATATTCGACAGGACTCAATGTGACCACATACATCATAAAATATTTGGCTGCCGATGTGGGGTTGTAATTGATTTTTATTCTTCCCCCTAAAAGGAATTTAAAATTAAACGGTGATGTAAAAAATTTTTAATCCGGCGCCTTAAAAACAAAATAACGAAATACATCAAAATTCGAATGTCAGGATTCTGATATTCAATATAATCCTCCATATGACCCCAAATATCACACTACATATGACCGCCAATGAGGGGACAAAATAGATTTATATTCGATTCACTTAAAAATCACTAAATATTATAGGGTGATGTAGAATTTTTTATTCTGGCCCTTCAAAGTCAACATAATCATATCTCGATGTTCGAATGTCAGACTTCTGATATTCGACATGACTCAATATGACCACATACATCATAAAATGTTTGGCCGCCGATGTGGGGTTGTAATTGAGTTTTATTCTTCCCCCTAAAAGGAATTTAAAATTAAACGGTGATGTAAAAAATTTTTAATCTGGGGCCTTAAAAGTCGAAATAACGAAATACATCAAAATTCGAATGTCAGGATTCTGATATTCAATATAATCCTCCATATGACCACAAATATCACACTGCATATGACCGCCAATGAGGGGACAAAATAGATTTATATTCGTTCTCTTAAAAATCACTTAATATTATAGGGTGATGTAGAATTTTTTTATTCTGGCCCTTCAAAGTCAACATAATCATATCTCGATGTTCGAATGTCAGAATTCTGATATTCGACATGACTCAATATGACCACATACATCATAAAATGTTTGGCCGCCGATGTGGGGTGGTAATTGATTTTTATTCTTCCCCCTAAAAGGAATTTAATATTAAACGGTGATGTAAAAATTTTTAATCCGGGGCCTTAAAAAACGAAATAACGAAATACATCAAAATTAGAATCTCAGGATTCTGATATTCAATATAATCCTCCATATGACCCCAAATATCACACTCCATATGACCGCCAATGAGGGGACAAAATAGATTTATATTCGATTCCCTTAAAAATCACTTAATATTATAGGGTGATGTAGAATTTTTTTATTCTGGCCCTTCAAAGTCACCATAATCATATCTCGATGTTCGAATGTCAGAATTCTGATATTCGACAGGACTCAATGTGACCACATACATCATAAAATATTTGGCCGCCGATGTGGGGTTGTAATTGATTTTTATTCTTCCCCCTAAAAGGAATTTAAAATTAAACGGTGATGTAAAAAATTTTTAATCCGGCGCCTTAAAAACAAAATAACGAAATACATCAAAATTCGAATGTCAGGATTCTGATATTCAATATAATCCTCCATATGACCCCAAATATCACACTACATATGACCGCCAATGAGGGGACAAAATAGATTTATATTCGATTCACTTAAAAATCACTAAATATTATAGGGTGATGTAGAATTTTTTATTCTGGCCCTTCAAAGTCAACATAATCATATCTCGATGTTCGAATGTCAGAATTCTGATATTCGACATGACTCAATATGACCACATACATCATAAAATGTTTGGCCGCCGATGTGGGGTTGTAATTGAGTTTTATTCTTCCCCCTAAAAGGAATTTAAAATTAAACGGTGATGTAAAAAATTTTTAATCTGGGGCCTTAAAAGTCGAAATAACGAAATACATCAAAATTCGAATGTCAGGATTCTGATATTCAATATAATCCTCCATATGACCCCAAATATCACACTGCATATGACCGCCAATGAAGGGACAAAATAGATTTATATTCGATTTCCTTAAAAATCACTTTATATTATAGGGTGATGTAGAATTTTTTTATTCTGGCCCTTTAAAGTCACCATAACAATATCTCGATGTTCGAATGTCAGAATTCTGATATTCGACATGACTCAATATGACCACATACATCATAAAATGTTTGGCCGCCGATGTGGGGTGGTAATTGATTTTTATTCTTCCCCCTAAAAGGAATTTAATATTAAACGGTGATGTAAAAAATTTTTAATCCGGGGCCTTAAAAAACGAAATAACGAAATACATCAAAATTAGAGTCTCAGGATTCTGATATTCAATATAATCCTCCATATGACCCCAAATATCACACTCCATATGACCGCCAATGAGGGGACAAAATAGATTTATATTCGATTCCCTTAAAAATCACTTAATATTATAGGGTGATGTAGAATTTTTTTATTCTGGCCCTTCAAAGTCACCATAATCATATCTCGATGTTCGAATGTCAGAATTCTGATATTCGACAGGACTCAATGTGACCACATACATCATAAAATATTTGGCTGCCGATGTGGGGTTGTAATTGATTTTTATTCTTCCCCCTAAAAGGAATTTAAAATTAAACGGTGATGTAAAAAATTTTTAATCCGGCGCCTTAAAAACAAAATAACGAAATACATCAAAATTCGAATGTCAGGATTCTGATATTCAATATAATCTTCCATATGACCCCAAATATCACGCTACATATGACCGCCAATGAGGGGACAAAATAGATTTATATTCGATTCACTTAAAAATCACTAAATATTATAGGGTGATGTAGAATTTTTTATTCTGGCCCTTCAAAGTCAACATAATCATATCTCGATGTTCGAATGTCAGAATTCTGATATTCGACATGACTCAATATGACCACATACATCATAAAATGTTTGGCCGCCGATGTGGGGTTGTAATTGAGTTTTATTCTTCCCCCTAAAAGGAATTTAAAATTAAACGGTGATGTAAAAAATTTTTAATCTGGGGCCTTAAAAGTCGAAATAACGAAATACATCAAAATTCGAATGTCAGGATTCTGATATTCAATATAATCCTCCATATGACTCCAAATATCACACTGCATATGACCGCCAATGAGGGGACAAAATAGATTTATATTCGATTTCCTTAAAAATCACTTTATATTATAGGGTGATGTAGAATTTTTTTATTCTGGCCCTTTAAATTCACCATAACAATATCTCGATGTTCGAATGTCAGAATTCTGATATTCGACATGACTCAATATGACCACGTACATCATAAAATGTTTGGCCGCCGATGTGGGGTTGTAATTGATTTTTATTCTTCCCCCTAAAAGGAATTTAAAATTAAACGGTGATGTAAAAAATTTTTAATCCGGGGCCTTAAAAGTCGAAATAACGAAATACATCAAAATTAGAATCTCAGGATTCTGATATTCAATATAATCCTCCATATGACCCCAAATATCACACTCCATATGACCGCCAATGAGGGGACAAAATAGATTTATATTCGATTCCCTTAAAAATCACTTAATATTATAGGGTGATGTAGAATTTTTTTATTCTGGCCCTTCAAAGTCACCATAATCATATCTCGATGTTCGAATGTCAGAATTCTGATATTCGACAGGACTCAATGTGACCACATACATCATAAAATATTTGGCCGCCGATGTGGGGTTGTAATTGATTTTTGTTCTTCTCCCTAAAAAGAATTTAAAATTAAACGGTGATGTAAAAAATTTTTAATCCGGGGCCTTAAAAAACGAAATAACGAAATACATCAAAATTCGAATGTCAGGATTCTGATATTCGATATAATCCTCCATATTACCCCAAATATCACACTCCATATGACCGCCAATGAGGGGACAAAATAGATTTATATTCGATTCCCTTAAAAATCACTTAATATTATAGGGTGATGTAGAATTTTTTTATTCTGGCCCTTCAAAGTCACCATAATCATATCTCGATGTTCGAATGTCAGAATTCTGATATTCGACAGGACTCAATGTGACCACATACATCATAAAATATTTGGCCGCCGATGTAGGGTTGTAATTGATTTTTGTTCTTCTCCCTAAAAAGAATTTAAAATTAAACGGTGATGTAAAAAATTTTTAATCCGGGGCCTTAAAAGTCGAAATAACGAAATACATCAAAATTCGAATGTCAGTATTCTGATATTCAATATAATCCTCCATATGACCCCAAATATCACACTCCATATGACCGCCAATGAGGGGACAAAATAGATTTATATTCGATTCCCTTAAAAACACTTAATATTATTGGGTGATGTAGAATTTTTTTATTCTGGCCCTTCAAAGTCGACATAATCATATCTCGATGTTCGAATGTCAGAATTCTGATATTCGACATGACTCAATATGACCACATACATCATAAAATATTTGCCCGCCGATGTGGGGTTGTAATTGATTTTTATTCTTCCCCTAAAAGGAATTTAAAATTAAACGGTGATGTAAAAATTTTTAATCCGGGGCCTTAAAAGTCGAAATAACGAAATACATCAAAATTCGAATGTCAGGATTCTGATATTCAATATAATCCTCCATATGACCACAAATATCACACTGCATATGACCGCCAATGAGGGGACAAAATAGATTTATATTCGTTCTCTTAAAAATCACTTAATATTATAGGGTGATGTAGAATTTTTTTATTCTGGCCCTTCAAAGTCAACATAATCATATCTCGATGTTCGAATGTCAGAATTCTGATATTCGACATGACTCAATATGACCACATACATCATAAAATGTTTGGCCGCCGATGTGGGGTGGTAATTGATTTTTATTCTTCCCCCTAAAAGGAATTTAATATTAAACGGTGATGTAAAAAATTTTTAATCCGGGGCCTTAAAAAACGAAATAACGAAATACATCAAAATTAGAATCTCAGGATTCTGATATTCAATATAATCCTCCATATGACCCCAAATATCACACTCCATATGACCGCCAATGAGGGGACAAAATAGATTTATATTCGATTCCCTTAAAAATCACTTAATATTATAGGGTGATGTAGAATTTTTTTATTCTGGCCCTTCAAAGTCACCATAAACATATCTCGATGTTCGAATGTCAGAATTCTGATATTCGACAGGACTCAATGTGACCACATACATCATAAAATATTTGGCCGCCGATGTGGGGTTGTAATTGATTTTTATTCTTCCCCCTAAAAGGAATTTAAAATTAAACGGTGATGTAAAATTTTTTTAATCCGGCGCCTTAAAAACAAAATAACGAAATACATCAAAATTCGAATGTCAGGATTCTGATATTCAATATAATCCTCCATATGACCCCAAATATCACACTACATATGACCGCCAATGAGGGGACAAAATAGATTTATATTCGATTCACTTAAAAATCACTAAATATTATAGGGTGATGTAGAATTTTTTATTCTGGCCCTTCAAAGTCAACATAATCATATCTCGATGTTCGAATGTCAGAATTCTGATATTCGACATGACTCAATATGACCACATACATCATAAAATGTTTGGCCGCCGATGTGGGGTTGTAATTGAGTTTTATTCTTCCCCCTAAAAGGAATTTAAAATTAAACGGTGATGTAAAAAATTTTTAATCCGGGGCCTTAAAAAACGAAATAACGAAATACATCAAAATTCGAATGTCAGGATTCTGATATTCGATATAATCCTCCATATTACCCCAAATATCACACTCCATATGACCGCCAATGAGGGGACAAAATAGATTTATATTCGATTCCCTTAAAAATCACTTAATATTATAGGGTGATGTAGAATTTTTTTATTCTGGCCCTTCAAAGTCACCATAATCATATCTCGATGTTCGAATGTCAGAATTCTGATATTCGACAGGACTCAATGTGACCACATACATCATAAAATATTTGGCCGCCGATGTAGGGTTGTAATTGATTTTTGTTCTTCTCCCTAAAAAGAATTTAAAATTAAACGGTGATGTAAAAAATTTTTAATCCGGGGCCTTAAAAGTCGAAATAACGAAATACATCAAAATTCGAATGTCAGTATTCTGATATTCAATATAATCCTCCATATGACCCCAAATATCACACTCCATATGACCGCCAATGAGGGGACAAAATAGATTTATATTCGATTCCCTTAAAAACACTTAATATTATTGGGTGATGTAGAATTTTTTTATTCTGGCCCTTCAAAGTCGACATAATCATATCTCGATGTTCGAATGTCAGAATTCTGATATTCGACATGACTCAATATGACCACATACATCATAAAATATTTGCCCGCCGATGTGGGGTTGTAATTGATTTTTATTCTTCCCCTAAAAGGAATTTAAAATTAAACGGTGATGTAAAAATTTTTAATCCGGGGCCTTAAAAGTCGAAATAACGAAATACATCAAAATTCGAATGTCAGGATTCTGATATTCAATATAATCCTCCATATGACCACAAATATCACACTGCATATGACCGCCAATGAGGGGACAAAATAGATTTATATTCGTTCTCTTAAAAATCACTTAATATTATAGGGTGATGTAGAATTTTTTTATTCTGGCCCTTCAAAGTCAACATAATCATATCTCGATGTTCGAATGTCAGAATTCTGATATTCGACATGACTCAATATGACCACATACATCATAAAATGTTTGGCCGCCGATGTGGGGTGGTAATTGATTTTTATTCTTCCCCCTAAAAGGAATTTAATATTAAACGGTGATGTAAAAAATTTTTAATCCGGGGCCTTAAAAAACGAAATAACGAAATACATCAAAATTAGAATCTCAGGATTCTGATATTCAATATAATCCTCCATATGACCCCAAATATCACACTCCATATGACCGCCAATGAGGGGACAAAATAGATTTATATTCGATTCCCTTAAAAATCACTTAATATTATAGGGTGATGTAGAATTTTTTTATTCTGGCCCTTCAAAGTCACCATAATCATATCTCGATGTTCGAATGTCAGAATTCTGATATTCGACAGGACTCAATGTGACCACATACATCATAAAATATTTGGCCGCCGATGTGGGGTTGTAATTGATTTTTATTCTTCCCCCTAAAAGGAATTTAAAATTAAACGGTGATGTAAAATTTTTTTAATCCGGCGCCTTAAAAACAAAATAACGAAATACATCAAAATTCGAATGTCAGGATTCTGATATTCAATATAATCCTCCATATGACCCCAAATATCACACTACATATGACCGCCAATGAGGGGACAAAATAGATTTATATTCGATTCACTTAAAAATCACTAAATATTATAGGGTGATGTAGAATTTTTTATTCTGGCCCTTCAAAGTCAACATAATCATATCTCGATGTTCGAATGTCAGAATTCTGATATTCGACATGACTCAATATGACCACATACATCATAAAATGTTTGGCCGCCGATGTGGGGTTGTAATTGAGTTTTATTCTTCCCCCTAAAAGGAATTTAAAATTAAACGGTGATGTAAAAAATTTTTAATCTGGGGCCTTAAAAGTCGAAATAACGAAATACATCAAAATTCGAATGTCAGGATTCTGATATTCAATATAATCCTCCATATGACCCCAAATATCACACTGCATATGACCGCCAATGAGGGGACAAAATAGATTTATATTCGATTTCCTTAAAAATCACTTTATATTATAGGGTGATGTAGAATTTTTTTATTCTGGCCCTTTAAAGTCACCATAACAATATCTCGATGTTCGAATGTCAGAATTCTGATATTCGACATGACTCAATATGACCACATACATCATAAAATGTTTGGCCGCCGATGTGGGGTGGTAATTGATTTTTATTCTTCCCCCTAAAAGGAATTTAATATTAAACGGTGATGTAAAAAATTTTTAATCCGGGGCCTTAAAAAACGAAATAACGAAATACATCAAAATTAGAATCTCAGGATTCTGATATTCAATATAATCCTCCATATGACCCCAAATATCACACTCCATATGACCGCCAATGAGGGGACAAAATAGATTTATATTCGATTCCCTTAAAAATCACTTAATATTATAGGGTGATGTAGAATTTTTTTATTCTGGCCCTTCAAAGTCACCATAATCATATCTCGATGTTCGAATGTCAGAATTCTGATATTCGACATGACTCAATATGACCACATACATCATAAAATGTTTGGCCGCCGATGTGGGGTTGTAATTGAGTTTTATTCTTCCCCCTAAAAGGAATTTAAAATTAAACGGTGATGTAAAAAATTTTTAATCTGGGGCCTTAAAAGTCGAAATAACGAAATACATCAAAATTCGAATGTCAGGATTCTGATATTCAATATAATCCTCCATATGACCCCAAATATCACACTGCATATGACCGCCAATGAGGGGACAAAATAGATTTATATTCGATTTCCTTAAAAATCACTTTATATTATAGGGTGATGTAGAATTTTTTTATTCTGGCCCTTTAAAGTCACCATAACAATATCTCGATGTTCGAATGTCAGAATTCTGATATTCGACATGACTCAATATGACCACATACATCATAAAATGTTTGGCCGCCGATGTGGGGTGGTAATTGATTTTTATTCTTCCCCCTAAAAGGAATTTAATATTAAACGGTGATGTAAAAAATTTTTAATCCGGGGCCTTAAAAAACGAAATAACGAAATACATCAAAATTAGAATCTCAGGATTCTGATATTCAATATAATCCTCCATATGACCCCAAATATCACACTCCATATGACCGCCAATGAGGGGACAAAATAGATTTATATTCGATTCCCTTAAAAATCACTTAATATTATAGGGTGATGTAGAATTTTTTTATTCTGGCCCTTCAAAGTCACCATAATCATATCTCGATGTTCGAATGTCAGAATTCTGATATTCGACATGACTCAATATGACCACATACATCATAAAATGTTTGGCCGCCGATGTGGGGTTGTAATTGAGTTTTATTCTTCCCCCTAAAAGGAATTTAAAATTAAACGGTGATGTAAAAAATTTTTAATCTGGGGCCTTAAAAGTCGAAATAACGAAATACATCAAAATTCGAATGTCAGGATTCTGATATTCAATATAATCCTCCATATGACCCCAAATATCACACTGCATATGACCGCCAATGAGGGGACAAAATAGATTTATATTCGATTTCCTTAAAAATCACTTTATATTATAGGGTGATGTAGAATTTTTTTATTCTGGCCCTTTAAAGTCACCATAACAGTATCTCGATGTTCGAATGTCAGAATTCTGATATTCGACAGGACTCAATGTGACCACATACATCATAAAATATTTTTCCGCCGATGTGGGGGTTGTAATTGATTTTTATTCTTCTCCCTAAAAGGAATTTAAAATTTAACGGTGATGTAAAAAATTTTTAATCCGGGGCCTTAAAAGTCGAAATAACGAAATCCATCAAAATTCGAATGTCAGTATTCTGATATTCAATATAATCCTCCATATGACCCCAAATATCACACTCCATATGACCGCCAATGAGGGGACAAAATAGATTTATATTCGATTCCCTTAAAAATCACTTAATATAATAGGGTGATGTAGAATTTTTTTATTCTGGCCCTTCAAAGTCACCATAATCATATCTCGATGTTCGAATGTCAGAATTCTTATATTCGACAGGACTCAATGTGACCACATACATCATAAAATATTTGGCCGCCGATGTGGGGTTGTAATTGATTTTTATTCTTCCCCCTAAAAGGAATTTAAAATTAAACGGTGATGTAAAAAATTTTTAATCCGGCGCCTTAAAAACAAAATAACGAAATACATAAAAATTCGAATGTCAGGATTCTGATATTCAATATAATCCTCCATATGACCCCAAATATCACACTCCATATGACCGCCAATGAGGGGACAAAATAGATTTATATTCGATTCCCTTAAAAATCACTTAATATTATAGGGTGATGTAGAATTTTTTTATTCTGGCCCTTCAAAGTCACCATAATCATATCTCGATGTTCGAATGTCAGAATTCTGATATTCGACAGGACTCAATGTGACCACATACATCATAAAATATTTGGCCGCCGATGTGGGGTTGTAATTGATTTTTATTCTTCCCCCTAAAAGGAATTTAAAATTAAACGGTGATGTAAAAAATTTTTAATCCGGCGCCTTAAAAACAAAATAACGAAATACATCAAAATTCGAATGTCAGGATTCTGATATTCAATATAATCCTCCATATGACCCCAAATATCACACTACATATGACCGCCAATGAGGGGAAAAAATAGATTTATATTCGATTCACTTAAAAATCACTAAATATTATAGGGTGATGTAGAATTTTTTATTCTGGCCCTTCAAAGTCAACATAATCATATCTCGATGTTCGAATGTCAGAATTCTGATATTCGACATGACTCAATATGACCACATACATCATAAAATGTTTGGCCGCCGATGTGGGGTTGTAATTGAGTTTTATTCTTCCCCCTAAAAGGAATTCAAAATTAAACGGTGATGTAAAAAATTTTTAATCTGGGGCCTTAAAAGTCGAAATAACGAAATACATCAAAATTCGAATGTCAGGATTCTGATATTCAATATAATCCTCCATATGACCCCAAATATCACACTGCATATGACCGCCAATGAGGGGACAAAATAGATTTATATTCGATTCCCTTAAAAATCACTTTATATTATAGGGTGATGTAGAATTTTTTTATTCTGGCCCTTTAAAGTCACCATAACAATATCTCGATGTTCGAATGTAAGAATTCTGATATTCGACATGACTCAATATGACCACATACATCATAAAATGTTTGGCCGCCGATGTGGGGTGGTAATTGATTTTTATTCTTCCCCCTAAAAGGAATTTAATATTAAACGGTGATGTAAAAAATTTTTAATCCGGGGCCTTAAAAAACGAAATAACGAAATACATCAAAATTAGAATCTCAGGATTCTGATATTCAATATAATCCTCCATATGACCCCAAATATCACACTCCATATGACCGCCAATGAGGGGACAAAATAGATTTATATTCGATTCCCTTAAAAATCACTTAATATTATAGGGTGATGTAGAATTTTTTTATTCTGGCCCTTCAAAGTCACCATAATCATATCTCGATGTTCGAATGTCAGAATTCTGATATTCGACAGGACTCAATGTGACCACATACATCATAAAATATTTGGCCGCCGATGTGGGGTTGTAATTGATTTTTATTCTTCCCCCTAAAAGGAATTTAAAATTAAACGGTGATGTAAAAAATTTTTAATCCGGCGCCTTAAAAACAAAATAACGAAATACATAAAAATTCGAATGTCAGGATTCTGATATTCAATATAATCCTCCATATGACCCCAAATATCACACTCCATATGACCGCCAATGAGGGGACAAAATAGATTTATATTCGATTCCCTTAAAAATCACTTAATATTATAGGGTGATGTAGAATTTTTTTATTCTGGCCCTTCAAAGTCACCATAATCATATCTCGATGTTCGAATGTCAGAATTCTGATATTCGACAGGACTCAATGTGACCACATACATCATAAAATATTTGGCCGCCGATGTGGGGTTGTAATTGATTTTTATTCTTCCCCCTAAAAGGAATTTAAAATTAAACGGTGATGTAAAAAATTTTTAATCCGGCGCCTTAAAAACAAAATAACGAAATACATCAAAATTCGAATGTCAGGATTCTGATATTCAATATAATCCTCCATATGACCCCAAATATCACACTACATATGACCGCCAATGAGGGGAAAAAATAGATTTATATTCGATTCACTTAAAAATCACTAAATATTATAGGGTGATGTAGAATTTTTTATTCTGGCCCTTCAAAGTCAACATAATCATATCTCGATGTTCGAATGTCAGAATTCTGATATTCGACATGACTCAATATGACCACATACATCATAAAATGTTTGGCCGCCGATGTGGGGTTGTAATTGAGTTTTATTCTTCCCCCTAAAAGGAATTCAAAATTAAACGGTGATGTAAAAAATTTTTAATCTGGGGCCTTAAAAGTCGAAATAACGAAATACATCAAAATTCGAATGTCAGGATTCTGATATTCAATATAATCCTCCATATGACCCCAAATATCACACTGCATATGACCGCCAATGAGGGGACAAAATAGATTTATATTCGATTCCCTTAAAAATCACTTTATATTATAGGGTGATGTAGAATTTTTTTATTCTGGCCCTTTAAAGTCACCATAACAATATCTCGATGTTCGAATGTAAGAATTCTGATATTCGACATGACTCAATATGACCACATACATCATAAAATGTTTGGCCGCCGATGTGGGGTGGTAATTGATTTTTATTCTTCCCCCTAAAAGGAATTTAATATTAAACGGTGATGTAAAAAATTTTTAATCCGGGGCCTTAAAAAACGAAATAACGAAATACATCAAAATTAGAATCTCAGGATTCTGATATTCAATATAATCCTCCATATGACCCCAAATATCACACTCCATATGACCGCCAATGAGGGGACAAAATAGATTTATATTCGATTCCCTTAAAAATCACTTAATATTATAGGGTGATGTAGAATTTTTTTATTCTGGCCCTTCAAAGTCACCATAATCATATCTCGATGTTCGAATGTCAGAATTCTGATATTCGACAGGACTCAATGTGACCACATACATCATAAAATATTTGGCCGCCGATGTGGGGTTGTAATTGATTTTTGTTCTTCTCCCTAAAAAGAATTTAAAATTAAACGGTGATGTAAAAAATTTTTAATCCGGGGCCTTAAAAAACGAAATAACGAAATACATCAAAATTCGAATGTCAGGATTCTGATATTCGATATAATCCTCCATATTACCCCAAATATCACACTCCATATGACCGCCAATGAGGGGACAAAATAGATTTATATTCGATTCCCTTAAAAATCACTTAATATTATAGGGTGATGTAGAATTTTTTTATTCTGGCCCTTCAAAGTCACCATAATCATATCTCGATGTTCGAATGTCAGAATTCTGATATTCGACAGGACTCAATGTGACCACATACATCATAAAATATTTGGCCGCCGATGTGGGGTTGTAATTGATTTTTGTTCTTCTCCCTAAAAAGAATTTAAAATTAAACGGTGATGTAAAAAATTTTTAATCTGGGGCCTTAAAAGTCGAAATAACGAAATACATCAAAATTCGAATGTCAGGATTCTGATATTCAATATAATCCTCCATATGACCCCAAATATCACACTGCATATGACCGCCAATGAGGGGACAAAATAGATTTATATTCGATTCCCTTAAAAATCACTTTATATTATAGGGTGATGTAGAATTTTTTTATTCTGGCCCTTTAAAGTCACCATAACAATATCTCGATGTTCGAATGTAAGAATTCTGATATTCGACATGACTCAATATGACCACATACATCATAAAATGTTTGGCCGCCGATGTGGGGTGGTAATTGATTTTTATTCTTCCCCCTAAAAGGAATTTAATATTAAACGGTGATGTAAAAAATTTTTAATCCGGGGCCTTAAAAAACGAAATAACGAAATACATCAAAATTAGAATCTCAGGATTCTGATATTCAATATAATCCTCCATATGACCCCAAATATCACACTCCATATGACCGCCAATGAGGGGACAAAATAGATTTATATTCGATTCCCTTAAAAATCACTTAATATTATAGGGTGATGTAGAATTTTTTTATTCTGGCCCTTCAAAGTCACCATAATCATATCTCGATGTTCGAATGTCAGAATTCTGATATTCGACAGGACTCAATGTGACCACATACATCATAAAATATTTGGCCGCCGATGTGGGGTTGTAATTGATTTTTGTTCTTCTCCCTAAAAAGAATTTAAAATTAAACGGTGATGTAAAAAATTTTTAATCCGGGGCCTTAAAAAACGAAATAACGAAATACATCAAAATTCGAATGTCAGGATTCTGATATTCGATATAATCCTCCATATTACCCCAAATATCACACTCCATATGACCGCCAATGAGGGGACAAAATAGATTTATATTCGATTCCCTTAAAAATCACTTAATATTATAGGGTGATGTAGAATTTTTTTATTCTGGCCCTTCAAAGTCACCATAATCATATCTCGATGTTCGAATGTCAGAATTCTGATATTCGACAGGACTCAATGTGACCACATACATCATAAAATATTTGGCCGCCGATGTGGGGTTGTAATTGATTTTTGTTCTTCTCCCTAAAAAGAATTTAAAATTAAACGGTGATGTAAAAAATTTTTAATCCGGGGCCTTAAAAGTCGAAATAACGAAATACATCAAAATTCGAATGTCAGTATTCTGATATTCAATATAATCCTCCATATGACCCCAAATATCACACTCCATATGACCGCCAATGAGGGGACAAAATAGATTTATATTCGATTCCCTTAAAAACACTTAATATTATTGGGTGATGTAGAATTTTTTTATTCTGGCCCTTCAAAGTCGACATAATCATATCTCGATGTTCGAATGTCAGAATTCTGATATTCGACATGACTCAATATGACCACATACATCATAAAATATTTGCCCGCCGATGTGGGGTTGTAATTGATTTTTATTCTTCCCCTAAAAGGAATTTAAAATTAAACGGTGATGTAAAAATTTTTAATCCGGGGCCTTAAAAGTCGAAATAACGAAATACATCAAAATTCGAATGTCAGGATTCTGATATTCAATATAATCCTCCATATGACCACAAATATCACACTGCATATGACCGCCAATGAGGGGACAAAATAGATTTATATTCGTTCTCTTAAAAATCACTTAATATTATAGGGTGATGTAGAATTTTTTTATTCTGGCCCTTCAAAGTCAACATAATCATATCTCGATGTTCGAATGTCAGAATTCTGATATTCGACATGACTCAATATGACCACATACATCATAAAATGTTTGGCCGCCGATGTGGGGTGGTAATTGATTTTTATTCTTCCCCCTAAAAGGAATTTAATATTAAACGGTGATGTAAAAAATTTTTAATCCGGGGCCTTAAAAAACGAAATAACGAAATACATCAAAATTAGAATCTCAGGATTCTGATATTCAATATAATCCTCCATATGACCCCAAATATCACACTCCATATGACCGCCAATGAGGGGACAAAATAGATTTATATTCGATTCCCTTAAAAATCACTTAATATTATAGGGTGATGTAGAATTTTTTTATTCTGGCCCTTCAAAGTCACCATAATCATATCTCGATGTTCGAATGTCAGAATTCTGATATTCGACAGGACTCAATGTGACCACATACATCATAAAATATTTGGCCGCCGATGTGGGGTTGTAATTGATTTTTATTCTTCCCCCTAAAAGGAATTTAAAATTAAACGGTGATGTAAAAAATTTTTAATCCGGCGCCTTAAAAACAAAATAACGAAATACATCAAAATTCGAATGTCAGGATTCTGATATTCAATATAATCCTCCATATGACCCCAAATATCACACTACATATGACCGCCAATGAGGGGACAAAATAGATTTATATTCGATTCACTTAAAAATCACTAAATATTATAGGGTGATGTAGAATTTTTTATTCTGGCCCTTCAAAGTCAACATAATCATATCTCGATGTTCGAATGTCAGAATTCTGATATTCGACATGACTCAATATGACCACATACATCATAAAATGTTTGGCCGCCGATGTGGGGTTGTAATTGAGTTTTATTCTTCCCCCTAAAAGGAATTCAAAATTAAACGGTGATGTAAAAAATTTTTAATCTGGGGCCTTAAAAGTCGAAATAACGAAATACATCAAAATTCGAATGTCAGGATTCTGATATTCAATATAATCCTCCATATGACCCCAAATATCACACTGCATATGACCGCCAATGAGGGGACAAAATAGATTTATATTCGATTTCCTTAAAAATCACTTTATATTATAGGGTGATGTAGAATTTTTTTATTCTGGCCCTTTAAAGTCACCATAACAATATCTAGATGTTCGAATGTAAGAATTCTGATATTCGACATGACTCAATATGACCACATACATCATAAAATGTTTGGCCGCCGATGTGGGGTGGTAATTGATTTTTATTCTTCCCCCTAAAAGGAATTTAATATTAAACGGTGATGTAAAAAATTTTTAATCCGGGGCCTTAAAAAACGAAATAACGAAATACATCAAAATTAGAATCTCAGGATTCTGATATTCAATATAATCCTCCATATGACCCCAAATATCACACTCCATATGACCGCCAATGAGGGGACAAAATAGATTTATATTCGATTCCCTTAAAAATCACTTAATATTATAGGGTGATGTAGAATTTTTTTATTCTGGCCCTTCAAAGTCACCATAATCATATCTCGATGTTCGAATGTCAGAATTCTGATATTCGACAGGACTCAATGTGACCACATACATCATAAAATATTTGGCCGCCGATGTGGGGTTGTAATTGATTTTTGTTCTTCTCCCTAAAAAGAATTTAAAATTAAACGGTGATGTAAAAAATTTTTAATCCGGGGCCTTAAAAAACGAAATAACGAAATACATCAAAATTCGAATGTCAGGATTCTGATATTCGATATAATCCTCCATATTACCCCAAATATCACACTCCATATGACCGCCAATGAGGGGACAAAATAGATTTATATTCGATTCCCTTAAAAATCACTTAATATTATAGGGTGATGTAGAATTTTTTTATTCTGGCCCTTCAAAGTCACCATAATCATATCTCGATGTTCGAATGTCAGAATTCTGATATTCGACAGGACTCAATGTGACCACATACATCATAAAATATTTGGCCGCCGATGTGGGGTTGTAATTGATTTTTGTTCTTCTCCCTAAAAAGAATTTAAAATTAAACGGTGATGTAAAAAATTTTTAATCCGGGGCCTTAAAAGTCGAAATAACGAAATACATCAAAATTCGAATGTCAGTATTCTGATATTCAATATAATCCTCCATATGACCCCAAATATCACACTCCATATGACCGCCAATGAGGGGACAAAATAGATTTATATTCGATTCCCTTAAAAACACTTAATATTATTGGGTGATGTAGAATTTTTTTATTCTGGCCCTTCAAAGTCGACATAATCATATCTCGATGTTCGAATGTCAGAATTCTGATATTCGACATGACTCAATATGACCACATACATCATAAAATATTTGCCCGCCGATGTGGGGTTGTAATTGATTTTTATTCTTCCCCTAAAAGGAATTTAAAATTAAACGGTGATGTAAAAATTTTTAATCCGGGGCCTTAAAAGTCGAAATAACGAAATACATCAAAATTCGAATGTCAGGATTCTGATATTCAATATAATCCTCCATATGACCACAAATATCACACTGCATATGACCGCCAATGAGGGGACAAAATAGATTTATATTCGTTCTCTTAAAAATCACTTAATATTATAGGGTGATGTAGAATTTTTTTATTCTGGCCCTTCAAAGTCAACATAATCATATCTCGATGTTCGAATGTCAGAATTCTGATATTCGACATGACTCAATATGACCACATACATCATAAAATGTTTGGCCGCCGATGTGGGGTGGTAATTGATTTTTATTCTTCCCCCTAAAAGGAATTTAATATTAAACGGTGATGTAAAAAATTTTTAATCCGGGGCCTTAAAAAACGAAATAACGAAATACATCAAAATTAGAATCTCAGGATTCTGATATTCAATATAATCCTCCATATGACCCCAAATATCACACTCCATATGACCGCCAATGAGGGGACAAAATAGATTTATATTCGATTCCCTTAAAAATCACTTAATATTATAGGGTGATGTAGAATTTTTTTATTCTGGCCCTTCAAAGTCACCATAATCATATCTCGATGTTCGAATGTCAGAATTCTGATATTCGACAGGACTCAATGTGACCACATACATCATAAAATATTTGGCCGCCGATGTGGGGTTGTAATTGATTTTTATTCTTCCCCCTAAAAGGAATTTAAAATTAAACGGTGATGTAAAAAATTTTTAATCCGGCGCCTTAAAAACAAAATAACGAAATACATCAAAATTCGAATGTCAGGATTCTGATATTCAATATAATCCTCCATATGACCCCAAATATCACACTACATATGACCGCCAATGAGGGGACAAAATAGATTTATATTCGATTCACTTAAAAATCACAATATATTATAGGGTGATGTTGAATTTTTTATTCTGGCCCTTCAAAGTCAACATAATCATATCTCGATGTTCGAATGTCAGAATTCTGATATTCGACATGACTCAATATGACCACATACATCATAAAATGTTTGGCCGCCGATGTGGGGTTGTAATTGAGTTTTATTCTTCCCCCTAAAAGGAATTTAAAATTAAACGGTGATGTAAAAAATTTTTAATCTGGGGCCTTAAAAGTCGAAATAACGAAATACATCAAAATTCGAATGTCAGGATTCTGATATTCAATATAATCCTCCATATGACCCCAAATATCACACTGCATATGACCGCCAATGAGGGGACAAAATAGATTTATATTCGATTTCCTTAAAAATCACTTTATATTATAGGGTGATGTAGAATTTTTTTATTCTGGCCCTTTAAAGTCACCATAACAATATCTCGATGTTCGAATGTCAGAATTCTGATATTCGACATGACTCAATATGACCACATACATCATAAAATGTTTGGCCGCCGATGTGGGGTGGTAATTGATTTTTATTCTTCCCCCTAAAAGGAATTTAATATTAAACGGTGATGTAAAAATTTTTTAATCCGGGGCCTTAAAAAACGAAATAACGAAATACATCAAAATTAGAGTCTCAGGATTCTGATATTCAATATAATCCTCCATATGACCCCAAATATCACACTCCATATGACCGCCAATGAGGGGACAAAATAGATTTATATTCGATTCCCTTAAAAATCACTTAATATTATAGGGTGATGTAGAATTTTTTATTCTGGCCCTTCAAAGTCAACATAATCATATCTCGATGTTCGAATGTCAGAATTCTGATATTCGACAGGACTCAATGTGACCACATACATCATAAAATATTTGGCTGCCGATGTGGGGTTGTAATTGATTTTTATTCTTCCCCCTAAAAGGAATTTAAAATTAAACGGTGATGTAAAAAATTTTTAATCCGGCGCCTTAAAAACAAAATAACGAAATACATCAAAATTCGAATGTCAGGATTCTGATATTCAATATAATCCTCCATATGACCCCAAATATCACACTACATATGACCGCCAATGAGGGGACAAAATAGATTTATATTCGATTCACTTAAAAATCACTACATATTATAGGGTGATGTAGAATTTTTTATTCTGGCCCTTCAAAGTCAACATAATCATATCTCGATGTTCGAATGTCAGAATTCTGATATTCGACATGACTCAATATGACCACATACATCATAAAATGTTTGGCCGCCGATGTGGGGTTGTAATTGAGTTTTATTCTTCCCCCTAAAAGGAATTCAAAATTAAACGGTGATGTAAAAAATTTTTAATCTGGGGCCTTAAAAGTCGAAATAACGAAATACATCAAAATTCGAATGTCAGGATTCTGATATTCAATATAATCCTCCATATGACCCCAAATATCACACTGCATATGACCGCCAATGAGGGGACAAAATAGATTTATATTCGATTCCCTTAAAAATCACTTTATATTATAGGGTGATGTAGAATTTTTTTATTCTGGCCCTTTAAAGTCACCATAACAATATCTCGATGTTCGAATGTAAGAATTCTGATATTCGACATGACTCAATATGACCACATACATCATAAAATGTTTGGCCGCCGATGTGGGGTGGTAATTGATTTTTATTCTTCCCCCTAAAAGGAATTTAATATTAAACGGTGATGTAAAAAATTTTTAATCCGGGGCCTTAAAAAACGAAATAACGAAATACATCAAAATTAGAATCTCAGGATTCTGATATTCAATATAATCCTCCATATGACCCCAAATATCACACTCCATATGACCGCCAATGAGGGGACAAAATAGATTTATATTCGATTCCCTTAAAAATCACTTAATATTATAGGGTGATGTAGAATTTTTTTATTCTGGCCCTTCAAAGTCACCATAATCATATCTCGATGTTCGAATGTCAGAATTCTGATATTCGACAGGACTCAATGTGACCACATACATCATAAAATATTTGGCCGCCGATGTGGGGTTGTAATTGATTTTTATTCTTCCCCCTAAAAGGAATTTAAAATTAAACGGTGATGTAAAAAATTTTTAATCCGGCGCCTTAAAAACAAAATAACGAAATACATAAAAATTCGAATGTCAGGATTCTGATATTCAATATAATCCTCCATATGACCCCAAATATCACACTCCATATGACCGCCAATGAGGGGACAAAATAGATTTATATTCGATTCCCTTAAAAATCACTTAATATTATAGGGTGATGTAGAATTTTTTTATTCTGGCCCTTCAAAGTCACCATAATCATATCTCGATGTTCGAATGTCAGAATTCTGATATTCGACAGGACTCAATGTGACCACATACATCATAAAATATTTGGCCGCCGATGTGGGGTTGTAATTGATTTTTATTCTTCCCCCTAAAAGGAATTTAAAATTAAACGGTGATGTAAAAAATTTTTAATCCGGCGCCTTAAAAACAAAATAACGAAATACATCAAAATTCGAATGTCAGGATTCTGATATTCAATATAATCCTCCATATGACCCCAAATATCACACTACATATGACCGCCAATGAGGGGAAAAAATAGATTTATATTCGATTCACTTAAAAATCACTAAATATTATAGGGTGATGTAGAATTTTTTATTCTGGCCCTTCAAAGTCAACATAATCATATCTCGATGTTCGAATGTCAGAATTCTGATATTCGACATGACTCAATATGACCACATACATCATAAAATGTTTGGCCGCCGATGTGGGGTTGTAATTGAGTTTTATTCTTCCCCCTAAAAGGAATTCAAAATTAAACGGTGATGTAAAAAATTTTTAATCTGGGGCCTTAAAAGTCGAAATAACGAAATACATCAAAATTCGAATGTCAGGATTCTGATATTCAATATAATCCTCCATATGACCCCAAATATCACACTGCATATGACCGCCAATGAGGGGACAAAATAGATTTATATTCGATTCCCTTAAAAATCACTTTATATTATAGGGTGATGTAGAATTTTTTTATTCTGGCCCTTTAAAGTCACCATAACAATATCTCGATGTTCGAATGTAAGAATTCTGATATTCGACATGACTCAATATGACCACATACATCATAAAATGTTTGGCCGCCGATGTGGGGTGGTAATTGATTTTTATTCTTCCCCCTAAAAGGAATTTAATATTAAACGGTGATGTAAAAAATTTTTAATCCGGGGCCTTAAAAAACGAAATAACGAAATACATCAAAATTAGAATCTCAGGATTCTGATATTCAATATAATCCTCCATATGACCCCAAATATCACACTCCATATGACCGCCAATGAGGGGACAAAATAGATTTATATTCGATTCCCTTAAAAATCACTTAATATTATAGGGTGATGTAGAATTTTTTTATTCTGGCCCTTCAAAGTCACCATAATCATATCTCGATGTTCGAATGTCAGAATTCTGATATTCGACAGGACTCAATGTGACCACATACATCATAAAATATTTGGCCGCCGATGTGGGGTTGTAATTGATTTTTGTTCTTCTCCCTAAAAAGAATTTAAAATTAAACGGTGATGTAAAAAATTTTTAATCCGGGGCCTTAAAAAACGAAATAACGAAATACATCAAAATTCGAATGTCAGGATTCTGATATTCGATATAATCCTCCATATTACCCCAAATATCACACTCCATATGACCGCCAATGAGGGGACAAAATAGATTTATATTCGATTCCCTTAAAAATCACTTAATATTATAGGGTGATGTAGAATTTTTTTATTCTGGCCCTTCAAAGTCACCATAATCATATCTCGATGTTCGAATGTCAGAATTCTGATATTCGACAGGACTCAATGTGACCACATACATCATAAAATATTTGGCCGCCGATGTGGGGTTGTAATTGATTTTTGTTCTTCTCCCTAAAAAGAATTTAAAATTAAACGGTGATGTAAAAAATTTTTAATCCGGGGCCTTAAAAGTCGAAATAACGAAATACATCAAAATTCGAATGTCAGTATTCTGATATTCAATATAATCCTCCATATGACCCCAAATATCACACTCCATATGACCGCCAATGAGGGGACAAAATAGATTTATATTCGATTCCCTTAAAAACACTTAATATTATTGGGTGATGTAGAATTTTTTTATTCTGGCCCTTCAAAGTCGACATAATCATATCTCGATGTTCGAATGTCAGAATTCTGATATTCGACATGACTCAATATGACCACATACATCATAAAATATTTGCCCGCCGATGTGGGGTTGTAATTGATTTTTATTCTTCCCCTAAAAGGAATTTAAAATTAAACGGTGATGTAAAAATTTTTAATCCGGGGCCTTAAAAGTCGAAATAACGAAATACATCAAAATTCGAATGTCAGGATTCTGATATTCAATATAATCCTCCATATGACCACAAATATCACACTGCATATGACCGCCAATGAGGGGACAAAATAGATTTATATTCGTTCTCTTAAAAATCACTTAATATTATAGGGTGATGTAGAATTTTTTTATTCTGGCCCTTCAAAGTCAACATAATCATATCTCGATGTTCGAATGTCAGAATTCTGATATTCGACATGACTCAATATGACCACATACATCATAAAATGTTTGGCCGCCGATGTGGGGTGGTAATTGATTTTTATTCTTCCCCCTAAAAGGAATTTAATATTAAACGGTGATGTAAAAAATTTTTAATCCGGGGCCTTAAAAAACGAAATAACGAAATACATCAAAATTAGAATCTCAGGATTCTGATATTCAATATAATCCTCCATATGACCCCAAATATCACACTCCATATGACCGCCAATGAGGGGACAAAATAGATTTATATTCGATTCCCTTAAAAATCACTTAATATTATAGGGTGATGTAGAATTTTTTTATTCTGGCCCTTCAAAGTCACCATAATCATATCTCGATGTTCGAATGTCAGAATTCTGATATTCGACAGGACTCAATGTGACCACATACATCATAAAATATTTGGCCGCCGATGTGGGGTTGTAATTGATTTTTATTCTTCCCCCTAAAAGGAATTTAAAATTAAACGGTGATGTAAAAAATTTTTAATCCGGCGCCTTAAAAACAAAATAACGAAATACATCAAAATTCGAATGTCAGGATTCTGATATTCAATATAATCCTCCATATGACCCCAAATATCACACTACATATGACCGCCAATGAGGGGACAAAATAGATTTATATTCGATTCACTTAAAAATCACTAAATATTATAGGGTGATGTAGAATTTTTTATTCTGGCCCTTCAAAGTCAACATAATCATATCTCGATGTTCGAATGTCAGAATTCTGATATTCGACATGACTCAATATGACCACATACATCATAAAATGTTTGGCCGCCGATGTGGGGTTGTAATTGAGTTTTATTCTTCCCCCTAAAAGGAATTCAAAATTAAACGGTGATGTAAAAAATTTTTAATCTGGGGCCTTAAAAGTCGAAATAACGAAATACATCAAAATTCGAATGTCAGGATTCTGATATTCAATATAATCCTCCATATGACCCCAAATATCACACTGCATATGACCGCCAATGAGGGGACAAAATAGATTTATATTCGATTTCCTTAAAAATCACTTTATATTATAGGGTGATGTAGAATTTTTTTATTCTGGCCCTTTAAAGTCACCATAACAATATCTAGATGTTCGAATGTAAGAATTCTGATATTCGACATGACTCAATATGACCACATACATCATAAAATGTTTGGCCGCCGATGTGGGGTGGTAATTGATTTTTATTCTTCCCCCTAAAAGGAATTTAATATTAAACGGTGATGTAAAAAATTTTTAATCCGGGGCCTTAAAAAACGAAATAACGAAATACATCAAAATTAGAATCTCAGGATTCTGATATTCAATATAATCCTCCATATGACCCCAAATATCACACTCCATATGACCGCCAATGAGGGGACAAAATAGATTTATATTCGATTCCCTTAAAAATCACTTAATATTATAGGGTGATGTAGAATTTTTTTATTCTGGCCCTTCAAAGTCACCATAATCATATCTCGATGTTCGAATGTCAGAATTCTGATATTCGACAGGACTCAATGTGACCACATACATCATAAAATATTTGGCCGCCGATGTGGGGTTGTAATTGATTTTTGTTCTTCTCCCTAAAAAGAATTTAAAATTAAACGGTGATGTAAAAAATTTTTAATCCGGGGCCTTAAAAAACGAAATAACGAAATACATCAAAATTCGAATGTCAGGATTCTGATATTCGATATAATCCTCCATATTACTCCAAATATCACACTCCATATGACCGCCAATGAGGGGACAAAATAGATTTATATTCGATTCCCTTAAAAATCACTTAATATTATAGGGTGATGTAGAATTTTTTTATTCTGGCCCTTCAAAGTCACCATAATCATATCTCGATGTTCGAATGTCAGAATTCTGATATTCGACAGGACTCAATGTGACCACATACATCATAAAATATTTGGCCGCCGATGTGGGGTTGTAATTGATTTTTGTTCTTCTCCCTAAAAAGAATTTAAAATTAAACGGTGATGTAAAAAATTTTTAATCCGGGGCCTTAAAAGTCGAAATAACGAAATACATCAAAATTCGAATGTCAGTATTCTGATATTCAATATAATCCTCCATATGACCCCAAATATCACACTCCATATGACCGCCAATGAGGGGACAAAATAGATTTATATTCGATTCCCTTAAAAACACTTAATATTATTGGGTGATGTAGAATTTTTTTATTCTGGCCCTTCAAAGTCGACATAATCATATCTCGATGTTCGAATGTCAGAATTCTGATATTCGACATGACTCAATATGACCACATACATCATAAAATATTTGCCCGCCGATGTGGGGTTGTAATTGATTTTTATTCTTCCCCTAAAAGGAATTTAAAATTAAACGGTGATGTAAAAATTTTTAATCCGGGGCCTTAAAAGTCGAAATAACGAAATACATCAAAATTCGAATGTCAGGATTCTGATATTCAATATAATCCTCCATATGACCACAAATATCACACTGCATATGACCGCCAATGAGGGGACAAAATAGATTTATATTCGTTCTCTTAAAAATCACTTAATATTATAGGGTGATGTAGAATTTTTTTATTCTGGCCCTTCAAAGTCAACATAATCATATCTCGATGTTCGAATGTCAGAATTCTGATATTCGACATGACTCAATATGACCACATACATCATAAAATGTTTGGCCGCCGATGTGGGGTGGTAATTGATTTTTATTCTTCCCCCTAAAAGGAATTTAATATTAAACGGTGATGTAAAAAATTTTTAATCCGGGGCCTTAAAAAACGAAATAACGAAATACATCAAAATTAGAATCTCAGGATTCTGATATTCAATATAATCCTCCATATGACCCCAAATATCACACTCCATATGACCGCCAATGAGGGGACAAAATAGATTTATATTCGATTCCCTTAAAAATCACTTAATATTATAGGGTGATGTAGAATTTTTTTATTCTGGCCCTTCAAAGTCACCATAATCATATCTCGATGTTCGAATGTCAGAATTCTGATATTCGACAGGACTCAATGTGACCACATACATCATAAAATATTTGGCCGCCGATGTGGGGTTGTAATTGATTTTTATTCTTCCCCCTAAAAGGAATTTAAAATTAAACGGTGATGTAAAAAATTTTTAATCCGGCGCCTTAAAAACAAAATAACGAAATACATCAAAATTCGAATGTCAGGATTCTGATATTCAATATAATCCTCCATATGACCCCAAATATCACACTACATATGACCGCCAATGAGGGGACAAAATAGATTTATATTCGATTCACTTAAAAATCACAATATATTATAGGGTGATGTAGAATTTTTTATTCTGGCCCTTCAAAGTCAACATAATCATATCTCGATGTTCGAATGTCAGAATTCTGATATTCGACATGACTCAATATGACCACATACATCATAAAATGTTTGGCCGCCGATGTGGGGTTGTAATTGAGTTTTATTCTTCCCCCTAAAAGGAATTTAAAATTAAACGGTGATGTAAAAAATTTTTAATCTGGGGCCTTAAAAGTCGAAATAACGAAATACATCAAAATTCGAATGTCAGGATTCTGATATTCAATATAATCCTCCATATGACCCCAAATATCACACTGCATATGACCGCCAATGAGGGGACAAAATAGATTTATATTCGATTTCCTTAAAAATCACTTTATATTATAGGGTGATGTAGAATTTTTTTATTCTGGCCCTTTAAAGTCACCATAACAATATCTCGATGTTCGAATGTCAGAATTCTGATATTCGACATGACTCAATATGACCACATACATCATAAAATGTTTGGCCGCCGATGTGGGGTGGTAATTGATTTTTATTCTTCCCCCTAAAAGGAATTTAATATTAAACGGTGATGTAAAAATTTTTTAATCCGGGGCCTTAAAAAACGAAATAACGAAATACATCAAAATTAGAGTCTCAGGATTCTGATATTCAATATAATCCTCCATATGACCCCAAATATCACACTCCATATGACCGCCAATGAGGGGACAAAATAGATTTATATTCGATTCCCTTAAAAATCACTTAATATTATAGGGTGATGTAGAATTTTTTATTCTGGCCCTTCAAAGTCAACATAATCATATCTCGATGTTCGAATGTCAGAATTCTGATATTCGACATGACTCAATATGACCACATACATCATAAAATATTTGCCCGCCGATGTGGGGTTGTAATTGATTTTTATTCTTCCCCTAAAAGGAATTTAAAATTAAACGGTGATGTAAAAATTTTTAATCCGGGGCCTTAAAAGTCGAAATAACGAAATACATCAAAATTCGAATGTCAGGATTCTGATATTCAATATAATCCTCCATATGACCACAAATATCACACTGCATATGACCGCCAATGAGGGGACAAAATAGATTTATATTCGTTCTCTTAAAAATCACTTAATATTATAGGGTGATGTAGAATTTTTTTATTCTGGCCCTTCAAAGTCAACATAATCATATCTCGATGTTCGAATGTCAGAATTCTGATATTCGACATGACTCAATATGACCACATACATCATAAAATGTTTGGCCGCCGATGTGGGGTGGTAATTGATTTTTATTCTTCCCCCTAAAAGGAATTTAATATTAAACGGTGATGTAAAAAATTTTTAATCCGGGGCCTTAAAAAACGAAATAACGAAATACATCAAAATTAGAATCTCAGGATTCTGATATTCAATATAATCCTCCATATGACCCCAAATATCACACTCCATATGACCGCCAATGAGGGGACAAAATAGATTTATATTCGATTCCCTTAAAAATCACTTAATATTATAGGGTGATGTAGAATTTTTTTATTCTGGCCCTTCAAAGTCACCATAATCATATCTCGATGTTCGAATGTCAGAATTCTGATATTCGACAGGACTCAATGTGACCACATACATCATAAAATATTTGGCCGCCGATGTGGGGTTGTAATTGATTTTTATTCTTCCCCCTAAAAGGAATTTAAAATTAAACGGTGATGTAAAAAATTTTTAATCCGGCGCCTTAAAAACAAAATAACGAAATACATCAAAATTCGAATGTCAGGATTCTGATATTCAATATAATCCTCCATATGACCCCAAATATCACACTACATATGACCGCCAATGAGGGGACAAAATAGATTTATATTCGATTCACTTAAAAATCACAATATATTATAGGGTGATGTAGAATTTTTTATTCTGGCCCTTCAAAGTCAACATAATCATATCTCGATGTTCGAATGTCAGAATTCTGATATTCGACATGACTCAATATGACCACATACATCATAAAATGTTTGGCCGCCGATGTGGGGTTGTAATTGAGTTTTATTCTTCCCCCTAAAAGGAATTTAAAATTAAACGGTGATGTAAAAAATTTTTAATCTGGGGCCTTAAAAGTCGAAATAACGAAATACATCAAAATTCGAATGTCAGGATTCTGATATTCAATATAATCCTCCATATGACCCCAAATATCACACTGCATATGACCGCCAATGAGGGGACAAAATAGATTTATATTCGATTTCCTTAAAAATCACTTTATATTATAGGGTGATGTAGAATTTTTTTATTCTGGCCCTTTAAAGTCACCATAACAATATCTCGATGTTCGAATGTCAGAATTCTGATATTCGACATGACTCAATATGACCACATACATCATAAAATGTTTGGCCGCCGATGTGGGGTGGTAATTGATTTTTATTCTTCCCCCTAAAAGGAATTTAATATTAAACGGTGATGTAAAAATTTTTTAATCCGGGGCCTTAAAAAACGAAATAACGAAATACATCAAAATTAGAGTCTCAGGATTCTGATATTCAATATAATCCTCCATATGACCCCAAATATCACACTCCATATGACCGCCAATGAGGGGACAAAATAGATTTATATTCGATTCCCTTAAAAATCACTTAATATTATAGGGTGATGTAGAATTTTTTATTCTGGCCCTTCAAAGTCAACATAATCATATCTCGATGTTCGAATGTCAGAATTCTGATATTCGACAGGACTCAATGTGACCACATACATCATAAAATATTTGGCTGCCGATGTGGGGTTGTAATTGATTTTTATTCTTCCCCCTAAAAGGAATTTAAAATTAAACGGTGATGTAAAAAATTTTTAATCCGGCGCCTTAAAAACAAAATAACGAAATACATCAAAATTCGAATGTCAGGATTCTGATATTCAATATAATCCTCCATATGACCCCAAATATCACACTACATATGACCGCCAATGAGGGGACAAAATAGATTTATATTCGATTCACTTAAAAATCACTAAATATTATAGGGTGATGTAGAATTTTTTATTCTGGCCCTTCAAAGTCAACATAATCATATCTCGATGTTCGAATGTCAGAATTCTGATATTCGACATGACTCAATATGACCACATACATCATAAAATGTTTGGCCGCCGATGTGGGGTTGTAATTGAGTTTTATTCTTCCCCCTAAAAGGAATTTAAAATTAAACGGTGATGTAAAAAATTTTTAATCTGGGGCCTTAAAAGTCGAAATAACGAAATACATCAAAATTCGAATGTCAGGATTCTGATATTCAATATAATCCTCCATATGACCACAAATATCACACTGCATATGACCGCCAATGAGGGGACAAAATAGATTTATATTCGTTCTCTTAAAAATCACTTAATATTATAGGGTGATGTAGAATTTTTTTATTCTGGCCCTTCAAAGTCAACATAATCATATCTCGATGTTCGAATGTCAGAATTCTGATATTCGACATGACTCAATATGACCACATACATCATAAAATGTTTGGCCGCCGATGTGGGGTGGTAATTGATTTTTATTCTTCCCCCTAAAAGGAATTTAATATTAAACGGTGATGTAAAAATTTTTAATCCGGGGCCTTAAAAAACGAAATAACGAAATACATCAAAATTAGAATCTCAGGATTCTGATATTCAATATAATCCTCCATATGACCCCAAATATCACACTCCATATGACCGCCAATGAGGGGACAAAATAGATTTATATTCGATTCCCTTAAAAATCACTTAATATTATAGGGTGATGTAGAATTTTTTTATTCTGGCCCTTCAAAGTCACCATAATCATATCTCGATGTTCGAATGTCAGAATTCTGATATTCGACAGGACTCAATGTGACCACATACATCATAAAATATTTGGCCGCCGATGTGGGGTTGTAATTGATTTTTATTCTTCCCCCTAAAAGGAATTTAAAATTAAACGGTGATGTAAAAAATTTTTAATCCGGCGCCTTAAAAACAAAATAACGAAATACATCAAAATTCGAATGTCAGGATTCTGATATTCAATATAATCCTCCATATGACCCCAAATATCACACTACATATGACCGCCAATGAGGGGACAAAATAGATTTATATTCGATTCACTTAAAAATCACTTAATATTATAGGGTGATGTAGAATTTTTTATTCTGGCCCTTCAAAGTCAACATAATCATATCTCGATGTTCGAATGTCAGAATTCTGATATTCGACATGACTCAATATGACCACATACATCATAAAATGTTTGGCCGCCGATGTGGGGTTGTAATTGAGTTTTATTCTTCCCCCTAAAAGGAATTTAAAATTAAACGGTGATGTAAAAAATTTTTAATCTGGGGCCTTAAAAGTCGAAATAACGAAATACATCAAAATTCGAATGTCAGGATTCTGATATTCAATATAATCCTCCATATGACCCCAAATATCACACTGCATATGACCGCCAATGAAGGGACAAAATAGATTTATATTCGATTTCCTTAAAAATCACTTTATATTATAGGGTGATGTAGAATTTTTTTATTCTGGCCCTTTAAAGTCACCATAACAATATCTCGATGTTCGAATGTCAGAATTCTGATATTCGACATGACTCAATATGACCACATACATCATAAAATGTTTGGCCGCCGATGTGGGGTGGTAATTGATTTTTATTCTTCCCCCTAAAAGGAATTTAATATTAAACGGTGATGTAAAAAATTTTTAATCCGGGGCCTTAAAAAACGAAATAACGAAATACATCAAAATTAGAGTCTCAGGATTCTGATATTCAATATAATCCTCCATATGACCCCAAATATCACACTCCATATGACCGCCAATGAGGGGACAAAATAGATTTATATTCGATTCCCTTAAAAATCACTTAATATTATAGGGTGATGTAGAATTTTTTTATTCTGGCCCTTCAAAGTCACCATAATCATATCTCGATGTTCGAATGTCAGAATTCTGATATTCGACAGGACTCAATGTGACCACATACATCATAAAATATTTGGCTGCCGATGTGGGGTTGTAATTGATTTTTATTCTTCCCCCTAAAAGGAATTTAAAATTAAACGGTGATGTAAAAAATTTTTAATCCGGCGCCTTAAAAACAAAATAACGAAATACATCAAAATTCGAATGTCAGGATTCTGATATTCAATATAATCCTCCATATGACCCCAAATATCACGCTACATATGACCGCCAATGAGGGGACAAAATAGATTTATATTCGATTCACTTAAAAATCACTAAATATTATAGGGTGATGTAGAATTTTTTATTCTGGCCCTTCAAAGTCAACATAATCATATCTCGATGTTCGAATGTCAGAATTCTGATATTCGACATGACTCAATATGACCACATACATCATAAAATGTTTGGCCGCCGATGTGGGGTTGTAATTGAGTTTTATTCTTCCCCCTAAAAGGAATTTAAAATTAAACGGTGATGTAAAAAATTTTTAATCTGGGGCCTTAAAAGTCGAAATAACGAAATACATCAAAATTCGAATGTCAGGATTCTGATATTCAATATAATCCTCCATATGACCCCAAATATCACACTCCATATGACCGCCAATGAGGGGACAAAATAGATTTATATTCGATTCCCTTAAAAACACTTAATATTATTGGGTGATGTAGAATTTTTTTATTCTGGCCCTTCAAAGTCGACATAATCATATCTCGATGTTCGAATGTCAGAATTCTGATATTCGACATGACTCAATATGACCACATACATCATAAAATATTTGCCCGCCGATGTGGGGTTGTAATTGATTTTTATTCTTCCCCTAAAAGGAATTTAAAATTAAACGGTGATGTAAAAATTTTTAATCCGGGGCCTTAAAAGTCGAAATAACGAAATACATCAAAATTCGAATGTCAGGATTCTGATATTCAATATAATCCTCCATATGACCCCAAATATCACACTCCATATGACCGCCAATGAGGGGACAAAATAGATTTATATTCGATTCCCTTAAAAACACTTAATATTATTGGGTGATGTAGAATTTTTTTATTCTGGCCCTTCAAAGTCGACATAATCATATCTCGATGTTCGAATGTCAGAATTCTGATATTCGACATGACTCAATATGACCACATACATCATAAAATATTTGCCCGCCGATGTGGGGTTGTAATTGATTTTTATTCTTCCCCTAAAAGGAATTTAAAATTAAACGGTGATGTAAAAATTTTTAATCCGGGGCCTTAAAAGTCGAAATAACGAAATACATCAAAATTCGAATGTCAGGATTCTGATATTCAATATAATCCTCCATATGACCACAAATATCACACTGCATATGACCGCCAATGAGGGGACAAAATAGATTTATATTCGTTCTCTTAAAAATCACTTAATATTATAGGGTGATGTAGAATTTTTTTATTCTGGCCCTTCAAAGTCACCATAATCATATCTCGATGTTCGAATGTCAGAATTCTGATATTCGACAGGACTCAATGTGACCACATACATCATAAAATATTTGGCCGCCGATGTGGGGTTGTAATTGATTTTTATTCTTCCCCCTAAAAGGAATTTAAAATTAAACGGTGATGTAAAATTTTTTTAATCCGGCGCCTTAAAAACAAAATAACGAAATACATCAAAATTCGAATGTCAGGATTCTGATATTCAATATAATCCTCCATATGACCCCAAATATCACACTACATATGACCGCCAATGAGGGGACAAAATAGATTTATATTCGATTCACTTAAAAATCACTAAATATTATAGGGTGATGTAGAATTTTTTATTCTGGCCCTTCAAAGTCAACATAATCATATCTCGATGTTCGAATGTCAGAATTCTGATATTCGACATGACTCAATATGACCACATACATCATAAAATGTTTGGCCGCCGATGTGGGGTTGTAATTGAGTTTTATTCTTCCCCCTAAAAGGAATTTAAAATTAAACGGTGATGTAAAAAATTTTTAATCTGGGGCCTTAAAAGTCGAAATAACGAAATACATCAAAATTCGAATGTCAGGATTCTGATATTCAATATAATCCTCCATATGACCCCAAATATCACACTGCATATGACCGCCAATGAGGGGACAAAATAGATTTATATTCGATTTCCTTAAAAATCACTTTATATTATAGGGTGATGTAGAATTTTTTTATTCTGGCCCTTTAAAGTCACCATAACAATATCTCGATGTTCGAATGTCAGAATTCTGATATTCGACATGACTCAATATGACCACATACATCATAAAATGTTTGGCCGCCGATGTGGGGTGGTAATTGATTTTTATTCTTCCCCCTAAAAGGAATTTAATATTAAACGGTGATGTAAAAAATTTTTAATCCGGGGCCTTAAAAAACGAAATAACGAAATACATCAAAATTAGAATCTCAGGATTCTGATATTCAATATAATCCTCCATATGACCCCAAATATCACACTCCATATGACCGCCAATGAGGGGACAAAATAGATTTATATTCGATTCCCTTAAAAATCACTTAATACTATAGGGTGATGTAGAATTTTTTTATTCTGGCCCTTCAAAGTCACCATAATCATATCTCGATGTTCGAATGTCAGAATTCTGATATTCGACAGGACTCAATATGACCACATACATCATAAAATGTTTGGCCGCCGATGTGGGGTTGTAATTGAGTTTTATTCTTCCCCCTAAAAGGAATTTAAAATTAAACGGTGATGTAAAAAATTTTTAATCTGGGGCCTTAAAAGTCGAAATAACGAAATACATCAAAATTCGTATGTCAGGATTCTGATATTCAATATAATCCTCCATATGACCCCAAATATCACACTGCATATGACCGCCAATGAGGGGACAAAATAGATTTATATCCGATTTCCTTAAAAATCACTTTATATTATAGGGTGATGTAGAATTTTTTTATTCTGGCCCTTTAAAGTCACCATAACAATATCTCGATGTTCGAATGTCAGAATTCTGATATTCGACATGACTCAATATGACCACATACATCATAAAATGTTTGGCCGCCGATGTGGGGTGGTAATTGATTTTTATTCTTCCCCCTAAAAGGAATTTAATATTAAACGGTGATGTAAAAAATTTTTAATCCATGGCCTTAAAAAACGAAATAACGAAATACATCAAAATTAGAGTCTCAGGATTCTGATATTCAATATAATCCTCCATATGACCCCAAATATCACACTCCATATGACCGCCAATGAGGGGACAAAATAGATTTATATTCGATTCCCTTAAAAATCACTTAATATTATAGGGTGATGTAGAATTTTTTTATTCTGGCCCTTCAAAGTCACCATAATCATATCTCGATGTTGGAATGTCAGAATTCTGATATTCGACAGGACTCAATGTGACCACATACATCATAAAATATTTGGCCGCCGATGTGGGGTTGTAATTGATTTTTATTCTTCCCCCTAAAAGGAATTTAAAATTAAACGGTGATGTAAAAAATTTTTAATCCGGCGCCTTAAAAACAAAATAACGAAATACATCAAAATTCGAATGTCAGGATTCTGATATTCAATATAATCCTCCATATGACACCAAATATCACACTACATATGACCGCCAATGAGGGGACAAAATAGATTTATATTCGATTCCCTTAAAAATCACTTAATATTATAGGGTGATGTAGAATTTTTTTATTCTGGCCCTTCAAAGTCACCATAATCATATCTCGATGTTCGAATGTCAGAATTCTGATATTCGACAGGACTCAATGTGACCACATACATCATAAAATATTTGGCCGCCGATGTGGGGTTGTAATTGATTTTTATTCTTCCCCCTAAAAGGAATTTAAAATTAAACGGTGATGTAAAAAATTTTTAATCCGGCGCCTTAAAAACAAAATAACGAAATACATCAAAATTCGAATGTCAGGATTCTGATATTCAATATAATCCTCCATATGACCCCAAATATCACACTACATATGACCGCCAATGAGGGGAAAAAATAGATTTATATTCGATTCACTTAAAAATCACTAAATATTATAGGGTGATGTAGAATTTTTTATTCTGGCCCTTCAAAGTCAACATAATCATATCTCGATGTTCGAATGTCAGAATTCTGATATTCGACATGACTCAATATGACCACATACATCATAAAATGTTTGGCCGCCGATGTGGGGTTGTAATTGAGTTTTATTCTTCCCCCTAAAGGAATTTAAAATTAAACGGTGATGTAAAAAATTTTTAATCTGGGGCCTTAAAAGTCGAAATAACGAAATACATCAAAATTCGAATGTCAGGATTCTGATATTCAATATAATCCTCCATATGACCCCAAATATCACACTGCATATGACCGCCAATGAGGGGACAAAATAGATTTATATTCGATTTCCTTAAAAATCACTTTATATTATAGGGTGATGTAGAATTTTTTTATTCTGGCCCTTTAAAGTCACCATAACAATATCTCGATGTTCGAATGTCAGAATTCTGATATTCGACATGACTCAATATGACCACATACATCATAAAATGTTTGGCCGCCGATGTGGGGTGGTAATTGATTTTTATTCTTCCCCCTTAAAGGAATTTAATATTAAACGGTGATGTAAAAAATTTTTAATCCGGGGCCTTAAAAAACGAAATAACGAAATACATCAAAATTAGAATCTCAGGATTCTGATATTCAATATAATCCTCCATATGACCCCAAATGTCACACTCCATATGACCGCCAATGAGGGGACAAAATAGATTTATATTCGATTCCCTTAAAAATCACTTAATATTATAGGGTGATGTAGAATTTTTTTATTCTGGCCCTTCAAAGTCACCATAATCATATCTCGATGTTCGAATGTCAGAATTCTGATATTCGACAGGACTCAATGTGACCACATACATCATAAAATATTTGGCCGCCGATGTGGGGTTGTAATTGATTTTTGTTCTTCTCCCTAAAAAGAATTTAAAATTAAACGGTGATGTAAAAAATTTTTAATCCGGGGCCTTAAAAAACGAAATAACGAAATACATCAAAATTCGAATGTCAGGATTCTGATATTCGATATAATCCTCCATATTACCCCAAATATCACACTCCATATGACCGCCAATGAGGGGACAAAATAGATTTATATTCGATTCCCTTAAAAATCACTTAATATTATAGGGTGATGTAGAATTTTTTTATTCTGGCCCTTCAAAGTCACCATAATCATATCTCGATGTTCGAATGTCAGAATTCTGATATTCGACAGGACTCAATGTGACCACATACATCATAAAATATTTGGCCGCCGATGTGGGGTTGTAATTGATTTTTGTTCTTCTCCCTAAAAAGAATTTAAAATTAAACGGTGATGTAAAAAATTTTTAATCCGGGGCCTTAAAAGTCGAAATAACGAAATACATCAAAATTCGAATGTCAGTATTCTGATATTCAATATAATCCTCCATATGACCCCAAATATCACACTCCATATGACCGCCAATGAGGGGACAAAATAGATTTATATTCGATTCCCTTAAAAACACTTAATATTATTGGGTGATGTAGAATTTTTTTATTCTGGAACTTCAAAGTCGACATAATCATATCTCGATGTTCGAATGTCAGAATTCTGATATTCGACATGACTCAATATGACCACATACATCATAAAATATTTGCCCGCCGATGTGGGGTTGTAATTGATTTTTATTCTTCCCCTAAAAGGAATTTAAAATTAAACGGTGATGTAAAAATTTTTAATCCGGGGCCTTAAAAGTCGAAATAACGAAATACATCAAAATTCGAATGTCAGGATTCTGATATTCAATATAATCCTCCATATGACCACAAATATCACACTGCATATGACCGCCAATGAGGGGACAAAATAGATTTATATTCGTTCTCTTAAAAATCACTTAATATTATAGGGTGATGTAGAATTTTTTTATTCTGGCCCTTCAAAGTCAACATAATCATATCTCGATGTTCGAATGTCAGAATTCTGATATTCGACATGACTCAATATGACCACATACATCATAAAATGTTTGGCCGCCGATGTGGGGTGGTAATTGATTTTTATTCTTCCCCCTAAAAGGAATTTAATATTAAACGGTGATGTAAAAAATTTTTAATCCGGGGCCTTAAAAAACGAAATAACGAAATACATCAAAATTAGAATCTCAGGATTCTGATATTCAATATAATCCTCCATATGACCCCAAATATCACACTCCATATGACCGCCAATGAGGGGACAAAATAGATTTATATTCGATTCACTTAAAAATCACTAAATATTATAGGGTGATGTAGAATTTTTTATTCTGGCCCTTCAAAGTCAACATAATCATATCTCGATGTTCGAATGTCAGAATTCTGATATTCGACATGACTCAATATGACCACATACATCATAAAATGTTTGGCCGCCGATGTGGGGTTGTAATTGAGTTTTATTCTTCCCCCTAAAAGGAATTTAAAATTAAACGGTGATGTAAAAAATTTTTAATCTGGGGCCTTAAAAGTCGAAATAACGAAATACATCAAAATTCGAATGTCAGGATTCTGATATTCAATATAATCCTCCATATGACCCCAAATATCACACTCCATATGACCGCCAATGAGGGGACAAAATAGATTTATATTCGATTCCCTTAAAAATCACTTAATATTATAGGGTGATGTAGAATTTTTTTATTCTGGCCCTTCAAAGTCACCATAATCATATCTCGATGTTCGAATGTCAGAATTCTTATATTCGACAGGACTCAATGTGACCACATACATCATAAAATATTTGGCCGCCGATGTGGGGTTGTAATTGATTTTTATTCTTCCCCCTAAAAGGAATTTAAAATTAAACGGTGATGTAAAAAATTTTTAATCCGGCGCCTTAAAAACAAAATAACGAAATACATAAAAATTCGAATGTCAGGATTCTGATATTCAATATAATCCTCCATATGACCCCAAATATCACACTCCATATGACCGCCAATGAGGGGACAAAATAGATTTATATTCGATTCCCTTAAAAATCACTTAATATTATAGGGTGATGTAGAATTTTTTTATTCTGGCCCTTCAAAGTCACCATAATCATATCTCGATGTTCGAATGTCAGAATTCTGATATTCGACAGGACTCAATGTGACCACATACATCATAAAATATACTACATATGACCGCCAATGAGGGGAAAAAATAGATTTATATTCGATTCACTTAAAAATCACTAAATATTATAGGGTGATGTAGAATTTTTTATTCTGGCCCTTCAAAGTCAACATAATCATATCTCGATGTTCGAATGTCAGAATTCTGATATTCGACATGACTCAATATGACCACATACATCATAAAATGTTTGGCCGCCGATGTGGGGTTGTAATTGAGTTTTATTCTTCCCCCTAAAAGGAATTTAAAATTAAACGGTGATGTAAAAAATTTTTAATCTGGGGCCTTAAAAGTCGAAATAACGAAATACATCAAAATTCGAATGTCAGGATTCTGATATTCAATATAATCCTCCATATGACCCCAAATATCACACTGCATATGACCGCCAATGAGGGGACAAAATAGATTTATATTCGATTTCCTTAAAAATCACTTTATATTATAGGGTGATGTAGAATTTTTTTATTCTGGCCCTTTAAAGTCACCATAACAATATCTCGATGTTCGAATGTCAGAATTCTGATATTCGACATGACTCAATATGACCACATACATCATAAAATGTTTGGCCGCCGATGTGGGGTGGTAATTGATTTTTATTCTTCCCCCTAAAAGGAATTTAATATTAAACGGTGATGTAAAAAATTTTTAATCCGGGGCCTTAAAAAACGAAATAACGAAATACATCAAAATTAGAATCTCAGGATTCTGATATTCAATATAATCCTCCATATGACCCCAAATATCACACTCCATATGACCGCCAATGAGGGGACAAAATAGATTTATATTCGATTCCCTTAAAAATCACTTAATATTATAGGGTGATGTAGAATTTTTTTATTCTGGCCCTTCAAAGTCACCATAATCATATCTCGATGTTCGAATGTCAGAATTCTGATATTCGACAGGACTCAATGTGACCACATACATCATAAAATATACTACATATGACCGCCAATGAGGGGAAAAAATAGATTTATATTCGATTCACTTAAAAATCACTAAATATTATAGGGTGATGTAGAATTTTTTATTCTGGCCCTTCAAAGTCAACATAATCATATCTCGATGTTCGAATGTCAGAATTCTGATATTCGACATGACTCAATATGACCACATACATCATAAAATGTTTGGCCGCCGATGTGGGGTTGTAATTGAGTTTTATTCTTCCCCCTAAAAGGAATTTAAAATTAAACGGTGATGTAAAAAATTTTTAATCTGGGGCCTTAAAAGTCGAAATAACGAAATACATCAAAATTCGAATGTCAGGATTCTGATATTCAATATAATCCTCCATATGACCCCAAATATCACACTCCATATGACCGCCAATGAGGGGACAAAATAGATTTATATTCGATTCCCTTAAAAATCACTTAATATTATAGGGTGATGTAGAATTTTTTTATTCTGGCCCTTCAAAGTCACCATAATCATATCTCGATGTTCGAATGTCAGAATTCTTATATTCGACAGGACTCAATGTGACCACATACATCATAAAATATTTGGCCGCCGATGTGGGGTTGTAATTGATTTTTATTCTTCCCCCTAAAAGGAATTTAAAATTAAACGGTGATGTAAAAAATTTTTAATCCGGCGCCTTAAAAACAAAATAACGAAATACATAAAAATTCGAATGTCAGGATTCTGATATTCAATATAATCCTCCATATGACCCCAAATATCACACTCCATATGACCGCCAATGAGGGGACAAAATAGATTTATATTCGATTCCCTTAAAAATCACTTAACACTAGAACCGCCGGCAAGTACCGCATACCTAGAACCGCCGGATGCAGTCATTTTGACTGCTAAGATTTTCTACCGGTAAAAATAATCTTTTGAGCTCGAAAATTGCTTCTAATACTTGAAGAAAGGATAAATAACACTAATTCTATTAAAAACAAACACATTTATTTAATTTCACATCTTAAATTTCGTTGAAAATAACAAGAAATGGGTTAATTATTATTATACAACGTTCTAGGGCCGAAAAAAAAATTACCAACAAAATATTTCTTAAATAATTGTGTATTTCTTTCATAAAACCATTTCTCACATCAATAAAAACTAAATAATGAAGTCATAACTCCGTTTTAAAGCGTTTCAATAAATCAATTGTCTGCATTGCTATGTGAAGCAGTATTTTGCCTGAATCATTGCATAAACACACTTTTTTCCACATAAAAAGTAAGAACAGTTCAGTAAAATGAACTTTGTTTCTTTTATCATGAAGGAAATAATAAATCTTTCATAGAAAATTATAAAAAAGGCGTGGGAAATCAAAAACTTTTAGCAAGTGTATACACATGAATTTCTGGGATTTATAATGATATATTGACCCTTTGCAGTTGTCAAAACCGTAAAATATAATAAATTTGTATGAATAACCCTTAGATATTTCTTAGAAAGCATTAACTGTTACAATTTAAGTGGTAATACAAGAAATAAAAGCGATAAACATCCACCAGTCAAATTGACTGTTTTGGCGGTTCTAGGTAGACCAATAAATATCTCCGGAACGGCTTTTCCAAAATTAATGAAATTTGGATGACGTATATAGAAGCATAAATTAGGAAAAGTCAGGAAATCACAAGTGTGTAACTCGAATATCTTTGAAAATATTTAGAATCAAAAACGCAAAACAGTCAAAATGACTGCTCCGGCGGTTCTAGTGTTAATATTATAGGGTGATGTAGAATTTTTTTATTCTGGCCCTTCAAAGTCACCATAATCATATCTCGATGTTCGAATGTCAGAATTCTGATATTCGACAGGACTCAATGTGACCACATACATCATAAAATATACTACATATGACCGCCAATGAGGGGAAAAAATAGATTTATATTCGATTCACTTAAAAATCACTAAATATTATAGGGTGATGTAGAATTTTTTATTCTGGCCCTTCAAAGTCAACATAATCATATCTCGATGTTCGAATGTCAGAATTCTGATATTCGACATGACTCAATATGACCACATACATCATAAAATGTTTGGCCGCCGATGTGGGGTTGTAATTGAGTTTTATTCTTCCCCCTAAAAGGAATTTAAAATTAAACGGTGATGTAAAAAATTTTTAATCTGGGGCCTTAAAAGTCGAAATAACGAAATACATCAAAATTCGAATGTCAGGATTCTGATATTCAATATAATCCTCCATATGACCCCAAATATCACACTGCATATGACCGCCAATGAGGGGACAAAATAGATTTATATTCGATTTCCTTAAAAATCACTTTATATTATAGGGTGATGTAGAATTTTTTTATTCTGGCCCTTTAAAGTCACCATAACAATATCTCGATGTTCGAATGTCAGAATTCTGATATTCGACATGACTCAATATGACCACATACATCATAAAATGTTTGGCCGCCGATGTGGGGTGGTAATTGATTTTTATTCTTCCCCCTAAAAGGAATTTAATATTAAACGGTGATGTAAAAAATTTTTAATCCGGGGCCTTAAAAAACGAAATAACGAAATACATCAAAATTAGAATCTCAGGATTCTGATATTCAATATAATCCTCCATATGACCCCAAATATCACACTCCATATGACCGCCAATGAGGGGACAAAATAGATTTATATTCGATTCCCTTAAAAATCACTTAATATTATAGGGTGATGTAGAATTTTTTTATTCTGGCCCTTCAAAGTCACCATAATCATATCTCGATGTTCGAATGTCAGAATTCTGATATTCGACAGGACTCAATGTGACCACTTACATCATAAAATATACTACATATGACCGCCAATGAGGGGAAAAAATAGATTTATATTCGATTCACTTAAAAATCACTAAATATTATAGGGTGATGTAGAATTTTTTATTCTGGCCCTTCAAAGTCAACATAATCATATCTCGATGTTCGAATGTCAGAATTCTGATATTCGACATGACTCAATATGACCACATACATCATAAAATGTTTGGCCGCCGATGTGGGGTTGTAATTGAGTTTTATTCTTCCCCCTAAAAGGAATTTAAAATTAAACGGTGATGTAAAAAATTTTTAATCTGGGGCCTTAAAAGTCGAAATAACGAAATACATCAAAATTCGAATGTCAGGATTCTGATATTCAATATAATCCTCCATATGACCCCAAATATCACACTGCATATGACCGCCAATGAGGGGACAAAATAGATTTATATTCGATTTCCTTAAAAATCACTTTATATTATAGGGTGATGTAGAATTTTTTTATTCTGGCCCTTTAAAGTCACCATAACAATATCTCGATGTTCGAATGTCAGAATTCTGATATTCGACATGACTCAATATGACCACATACATCATAAAATGTTTGGCCGCCGATGTGGGGTGGTAATTGATTTTTATTCTTCCCCCTAAAAGGAATTTAATATTAAACGGTGATGTAAAAAATTTTTAATCCGGGGCCTTAAAAAACGAAATAACGAAATACATCAAAATTAGAATCTCAGGATTCTGATATTCAATATAATCCTCCATATGACCCCAAATATCACACTCCATATGACCGCCAATGAGGGGACAAAATAGATTTATATTCGATTCCCTTAAAAATCACTTAATATTATAGGGTGATGTAGAATTTTTTTATTCTGGCCCTTCAAAGTCACCATAATCATATCTCGATGTTCGAATGTCAGAATTCTGATATTCGACAGGACTCAATGTGACCACATACATCATAAAATATTTGGCCGCCGATGTGGGGTTGTAATTGATTTTTGTTCTTCTCCCTAAAAAGAATTTAAAATTAAACGGTGATGTAAAAAATTTTTAATCCGGGGCCTTAAAAAACGAAATAACGAAATACATCAAAATTCGAATGTCAGGATTCTGATATTCGATATAATCGTCCATATTACCCCAAATATCACACTCCATATGACCGCCAATGAGGGGACAAAATAGATTTATATTCGATTCCCTTAAAAATCACTTAATATTATAGGGTGATGTAGAATTTTTTTATTCTGGCCCTTCAAAGTCACCATAATCATATCTCGATGTTCGAATGTCAGAATTCTGATATTCGACAGGACTCAATGTGACCACATACATCATAAAATATTTGGCCGCCGATGTGGGGTTGTAATTGATTTTTGTTCTTCTCCCTAAAAAGAATTTAAAATTAAACGGTGATGTAAAAAATTTTTAATCCGGGGCCTTAAAAGTCGAAATAACGAAATACATCAAAATTCGAATGTCAGTATTCTGATATTCAATATAATCCTCCATATGACCCCAAATATCACACTGCATATGACCGCCAATGAGGGGACAAAATAGATTTATATTCGATTTCCTTAAAAATCACTTTATATTATAGGGTGATGTAGAATTTTTTTATTCTGGCCCTTTAAAGTCACCATAACAATATCTCGATGTTCGAATGTCAGAATTCTGATATTCGACATGACTCAATATGACCACATACATCATAAAATGTTTGGCCGCCGATGTGGGGTGGTAATTGATTTTTATTCTTCCCCCTAAAAGGAATTTAATATTAAACGGTGATGTAAAAAATTTTTAATCCGGGGCCTTAAAAAACGAAATAACGAAATACATCAAAATTAGAATCTCAGGATTCTGATATTCAATATAATCCTCCATATGACCCCAAATATCACACTCCATATGACCGCCAATGAGGGGACAAAATAGATTTATATTCGATTCCCTTAAAAATCACTTAATATTATAGGGTGATGTAGAATTTTTTTATTCTGGCCCTTCAAAGTCACCATAATCATATCTCGATGTTCGAATGTCAGAATTCTGATATTCGACAGGACTCAATGTGACCACATACATCATAAAATATTTGGCCGCCGATGTGGGGTTGTAATTGATTTTTGTTCTTCTCCCTAAAAAGAATTTAAAATTAAACGGTGATGTAAAAAATTTTTAATCCGGGGCCTTAAAAAACGAAATAACGAAATACATCAAAATTCGAATGTCAGGATTCTGATATTCGATATAATCGTCCATATTACCCCAAATATCACACTCCATATGACCGCCAATGAGGGGACAAAATAGATTTATATTCGATTCCCTTAAAAATCACTTAATATTATAGGGTGATGTAGAATTTTTTTATTCTGGCCCTTCAAAGTCACCATAATCATATCTCGATGTTCGAATGTCAGAATTCTGATATTCGACAGGACTCAATGTGACCACATACATCATAAAATATTTGGCCGCCGATGTGGGGTTGTAATTGATTTTTGTTCTTCTCCCTAAAAAGAATTTAAAATTAAACGGTGATGTAAAAAATTTTTAATCCGGGGCCTTAAAAGTCGAAATAACGAAATACATCAAAATTCGAATGTCAGTATTCTGATATTCAATATAATCCTCCATATGACCCCAAATATCACACTGCATATGACCGCCAATGAGGGGACAAAATAGATTTATATTCGATTTCCTTAAAAATCACTTTATATTATAGGGTGATGTAGAATTTTTTTATTCTGGCCCTTTAAAGTCACCATAACAATATCTCGATGTTCGAATGTCAGAATTCTGATATTCGACATGACTCAATATGACCACATACATCATAAAATGTTTGGCCGCCGATGTGGGGTGGTAATTGATTTTTATTCTTCCCCCTAAAAGGAATTTAATATTAAACGGTGATGTAAAAAATTTTTAATCCGGGGCCTTAAAAAACGAAATAACGAAATACATCAAAATTAGAATCTCAGGATTCTGATATTCAATATAATCCTCCATATGACCCCAAATATCACACTCCATATGACCGCCAATGAGGGGACAAAATAGATTTATATTCGATTCCCTTAAAAATCACTTAATATTATAGGGTGATGTAGAATTTTTTTATTCTGGCCCTTCAAAGTCACCATAATCATATCTCGATGTTCGAATGTCAGAATTCTGATATTCGACAGGACTCAATGTGACCACATACATCATAAAATATTTGGCCGCCGATGTGGGGTTGTAATTGATTTTTGTTCTTCTCCCTAAAAAGAATTTAAAATTAAACGGTGATGTAAAAAATTTTTAATCCGGGGCCTTAAAAAACGAAATAACGAAATACATCAAAATTCGAATGTCAGGATTCTGATATTCGATATAATCGTCCATATTACCCCAAATATCACACTCCATATGACCGCCAATGAGGGGACAAAATAGATTTATATTCGATTCCCTTAAAAATCACTTAATATTATAGGGTGATGTAGAATTTTTTTATTCTGGCCCTTCAAAGTCACCATAATCATATCTCGATGTTCGAATGTCAGAATTCTGATATTCGACAGGACTCAATGTGACCACATACATCATAAAATATTTGGCCGCCGATGTGGGGTTGTAATTGATTTTTGTTCTTCTCCCTAAAAAGAATTTAAAATTAAACGGTGATGTAAAAAATTTTTAATCCGGGGCCTTAAAAGTCGAAATAACGAAATACATCAAAATTCGAATGTCAGTATTCTGATATTCAATATAATCCTCCATATGACCCCAAATATCACACTCCATATGACCGCCAATGAGGGGACAAAATAGATTTATATTCGATTCCCTTAAAAACACTTAATATTATTGGGTGATGTAGAATTTTTTTATTCTGGCCCTTCAAAGTCGACATAATCATATCTCGATGTTCGAATGTCAGAATTCTGATATTCGACATGACTCAATATGACCACATACATCATAAAATATTTGCCCGCCGATGTGGGGTTGTAATTGATTTTTATTCTTCCCCTAAAAGGAATTTAAAATTAAACGGTGATGTAAAAATTTTTAATCCGGGGCCTTAAAAGTCGAAATAACGAAATACATCAAAATTCGAATGTCAGGATTCTGATATTCAATATAATCCTCCATATGACCACAAATATCACACTGCATATGACCGCCAATGAGGGGACAAAATAGATTTATATTCGTTCTCTTAAAAATCACTTAATATTATAGGGTGATGTAGAATTTTTTTATTCTGGCCCTTCAAAGTCAACATAATCATATCTCGATGTTCGAATGTCAGAATTCTGATATTCGACATGACTCAATATGACCACATACATCATAAAATGTTTGGCCGCCGATGTGGGGTGGTAATTGATTTTTATTCTTCCCCCTAAAAGGAATTTAATATTAAACGGTGATGTAAAAAATTTTTAATCCGGGGCCTTAAAAAACGAAATAACGAAATACATCAAAATTAGAATCTCAGGATTCTGATATTCAATATAATCCTCCATATGACCCCAAATATCACACTCCATATGACCGCCAATGAGGGGACAAAATAGATTTATATTCGATTCACTTAAAAATCACTAAATATTATAGGGTGATGTAGAATTTTTTATTCTGGCCCTTCAAAGTCAACATAATCATATCTCGATGTTCGAATGTCAGAATTCTGATATTCGACATGACTCAATATGACCACATACATCATAAAATGTTTGGCCGCCGATGTGGGGTTGTAATTGAGTTTTATTCTTCCCCCTAAAAGGAATTTAAAATTAAACGGTGATGTAAAAAATTTTTAATCTGGGGCCTTAAAAGTCGAAATAACGAAATACATCAAAATTCGAATGTCAGGATTCTGATATTCAATATAATCCTCCATATGACCCCAAATATCACACTGCATATGACCGCCAATGAGGGGAGAAAATAGATTTATATTCGATTTCCTTAAAAATCACTTTATATTATAGGGTGATGTAGAATTTTTTTATTCTGGCCCTTTAAATTCACCATAACAATATCTCGATGTTCGAATGTCAGAATTCTGATATTCGACATGACTCAATATGACCACGTACATCATAAAATGTTTGGCCGCCGATGTGGGGTTGTAATTGATTTTTATTCTTCCCCCTAAAAGGAATTTAAAATTAAACGGTGATGTAAAAAATTTTTAATCCGGGGCCTTAAAAGTCGAAATAACGAAATACATCAAAATTAGAATCTCAGGATTCTGATATTCAATATAATCCTCCATATGACCCCAAATATCACACTCCATATGACCGCCAATGAGGGGACAAAATAGATTTATATTCGATTCCCTTAAAAATCACTTAATATTATAGGGTGATGTAGAATTTTTTTATTCTGGCCCTTCAAAGTCACCATAATCATATCTCGATGTTCGAATGTCAGAATTCTGATATTCGACAGGACTCAATGTGACCACATACATCATAAAATATTTGGCCGCCGATGTGGGGTTGTAATTGATTTTTGTTCTTCTCCCTAAAAAGAATTTAAAATTAAACGGTGATGTAAAAAATTTTTAATCCGGGGCCTTAAAAAACGAAATAACGAAATACATCAAAATTCGAATGTCAGGATTCTGATATTCGATATAATCCTCCATATTAACCCAAATATCACACTCCATATGACCGCCAATGAGGGGACAAAATAGATTTATATTCGATTCCCTTAAAAATCACTTAATATTATAGGGTGATGTAGAATTTTTTTATTCTGGCCCTTCAAAGTCACCATAATCATATCTCGATGTTCGAATGTCAGAATTCTGATATTCGACAGGACTCAATGTGACCACATACATCATAAAATATTTGGCCGCCGATGTAGGGTTGTAATTGATTTTTGTTCTTCTCCCTAAAAAGAATTTAAAATTAAACGGTGATGTAAAAAATTTTTAATCCGGGGCCTTAAAAGTCGAAATAACGAAATACATCAAAATTCGAATGTCAGTATTCTGATATTCAATATAATCCTCCATATGACCCCAAATATCACACTCCATATGACCGCCAATGAGGGGACAAAATAGATTTATATTCGATTCCCTTAAAAACACTTAATATTATTGGGTGATGTAGAATTTTTTTATTCTGGCTCTTCAAAGTCGACATAATCATATCTCGATGTTCGAATGTCAGAATTCTGATATTCGACATGACTCAATATGACCACATACATCATAAAATATTTGCCCGCCGATGTGGGGTTGTAATTGATTTTTATTCTTCCCCTAAAAGGAATTTAAAATTAAACGGTGATGTAAAAATTTTTAATCCGGGGCCTTAAAAGTCGAAATAACGAAATACATCAAAATTCGAATGTCAGGATTCTGATATTCAATATAATCCTCCATATGACCACAAATATCACACTGCATCTGACCGCCAATGAGGGGACAAAATAGATTTATATTCGTTCTCTTAAAAATCACTTAATATTATAGGGTGATGTAGAATTTTTTTATTCTGGCCCTTCAAAGTCAACATAATCATATCTCGATGTTCGAATGTCAGAATTCTGATATTCGACATGACTCAATATGACCACATACATCATAAAATGTTTGGCCGTCGATGCGGGGTGGTAATTGATTTTTATTCTTCCCCCTAAGAGGAATTTAATATTAAACGGTGATGTAAAAAATTTTTAATCCGGGGCCTTAAAAAACGAAATAACGAAATACATCAAAATAAGAATCTCAGGATTCTGATATTCAATATAATCCTCCATATGACCCCAAATATCACACTCCATATGACCGCCAATGAGGGGACAAAATAGATTTATATTCGATTCCCTTAAAAATCACTTAATATTATAGGGTGATGTAGAATTTTTTTATTCTGGCCCTTCAAAGTCACCATAATCATATCTCGATGTTCGAATGTCAGAATTCTGATATTCGACAGGACTCAATGTGACCACATACATCATAAAATATTTGGCCGCCGATGTGGGGTTGTAATTGATTTTTATTCTTCCCCCTAAAAGGAATTTAAAATTAAACGGTGATGTAAAAATTTTTTAATCCGGCGCCTTAAAAACAAAATAACGAAATACATCAAAATTCGAATGTCAGGATTCTGATATTCAATATAATCCTCCATATGACCCCAAATATCACACTACATATGACCGCCAATGAGGGGACAAAATAGATTTATATTCGATTCACTTAAAAATCACTAAATATTATAGGGTGATGTAGAATTTTTTATTCTGGCCCTTCAAAGTCAACATAATCATATCTCGATGTTCGAATGTCAGAATTCTGATATTCGACATGACTCAATATGACCACATACATCATAAAATGTTTGGCCGCCGATGTGGGGTTGTAATTGAGTTTTATTCTTCCCCCTAAAAGGAATTTAAAATTAAACGGTGATGTAAAAAATTTTTAATCTGGGGCCTTAAAAGTCGAAATAACGAAATACATCAAAATTCGTATGTCAGGATTCTGATATTCAATATAATCCTCCATATGACCCCAAATATCACACTGCATATGACCGCCAATGAGGGGACAAAATAGATTTATATTCGATTTCCTTAAAAATCACTTTATATTATAGGGTGATGTAGAATTTTTTTATTCTGGCCCTTTAAAGTCACCATAACAATATCTCGATGTTCGAATGTCAGAATTCTGATATTCGACATGACTCAATATGACCACATACATCATAAAATGTTTGGCCGCCGATGTGAGGTGGTAATTGATTTTTATTCTTCCCCCTAAAAGGAATTTAATATTAAACGGTGATGTAAAAAATTTTTAATCCGGGGCCTTAAAAAACGAAATAACGAAATACATCAAAATTAGAGTCTCAGGATTCTGATATTCAATATAATCCTCCATATGACCCCAAATATCACACTCCATATGACCGCCAATGAGGGGACAAAATAGATTTATATTCGATTCCCTTAAAAATCACTTAATATTATAGGGTGATGTAGAATTTTTTTATTCTGGCCCTTCAAAGTCACCATAATCATATCTCGATGTTCGAATGTCAGAATTCTGATATTCGACAGGACTCAATGTGACCACATACATCATAAAATATTTGGCCGCCGATGTGGGGTTGTAATTGATTTTTATTCTTCCCCCTAAAAGGAATTTAAAATTAAACGGTGATGTAAAAAATTTTTAATCCGGCGCCTTAAAAACAAAATAACGAAATACATCAAAATTCGAATGTCAGGATTCTGATATTCAATATAATCCTCCATATGACCCCAAATATCACACTGCATATGACCGCCAATGAGGGGACAAAATAGATTTATATTCGATTTCCTTAAAAATCACTTTATATTATAGGGTGATGTAGAATTTTTTTATTCTGGCCCTTTAAATTCACCATAACAATATCTCGATGTTCGAATGTCAGAATTCTGATATTCGACATGACTCAATATGACCACATACATCATAAAATGTTTGGCCGCCGATGTGGGGTGGTAATTGATTTTTATTCTTCCCCCTAAAAGGAATTTAATATTAAACGGTGATGTAAAAAATTTTTAATCCGGGGCCTTAAAAAACGAAATAACGAAATACATCAAAATTAGAGTCTCAGGATTCTGATATTCAATATAATCCTCCATATGACCCCAAATATCACACTCCATATGACCGCCAATGAGGGGACAAAATAGATTTATATTCGATTCCCTTAAAAATCACTTTATATTATAGGGTGATGTAGAATTTTTTTATTCTGGCCCTTTAAAGTCACCATAACAATATCTCGATGTTCGAATGTCAGAATTCTGATATTCGACATGACTCAATATGACCACATACATCATAAAATGTTTGGCCGCCGATGTGGGGTGGTAATTGATTTTTATTCTTCCCCCTAAAAGGAATTTAATATTAAACGGTGATGTAAAAAATTTTTAATCCGGGGCCTTAAAAAACGAAATAACGAAATACATCAAAATTAGAGTCTCAGGATTCTGATATTCAATATAATCCTCCATATGACCCCAAATATCACACTCCATATGACCGCCAATGAGGGGACAAAATAGATTTATATTCGATTCCCTTAAAAATCACTTAATATTATAGGGTGATGTAGAATTTTTTATTCTGGCCCTTCAAAGTCAACATAATCATATCTCGATGTTCGAATGTCAGAATTCTGATATTCGACATGACTCAATATGACCACATACATCATAAAATGTTTGGCCGCCGATGTGGGGTTGTAATTGAGTTTTATTCTTCCCCCTAAAAGGAATTTAAAATTAAACGGTGATGTAAAAAATTTTTAATCTGGGGCCTTAAAAGTCGAAATAACGAAATACATCAAAATTCGAATGTCAGGATTCTGATATTCAATATAATCCTCCATATGACCCCAAATATCACACTGCATATGACCGCCAATGAGGGGACAAAATAGATTTATATTCGATTTCCTTAAAAATCACTTTATATTATAGGGTGATGTAGAATTTTTTTATTCTGGCCCTTTAAATTCACCATAACAATATCTCGATGTTCGAATGTCAGAATTCTGATATTCGACATGACTCAATATGACCACGTACATCATAAAATGTTTGGCCGCTGATGTGGGGTTGTAATTGATTTTTATTCTTCCCCCTAAAAGGAATTTAAAATTAAACGGTGATGTAAAAAATTTTTAATCCGGGGCCTTAAAAGTCGAAATAACGAAATACATCAAAATTCGAATGTCAGGATTCTGATATTCAATATAATCCTCCATATCATATGACCCCAAATATCACACTGCATATGACCGCCAATGAGGGGACAAAATAGATTTATATTCGATTTCCTTAAAAATCACTTAATATTATAGGGTGATGTAGAATTTTTTTATTCTGGCCCTTCAAAGTCAACATAATCATATCTCGATGTTCGAATGTCAGAATTCTGATATTCGACATGACTCAATATGACCACATACATCATAAAATGTTTGGCCGCCGATGTGGGGTTGTAATTAATTTTTATTCTTCCCCCTAAAAGGAATTTAAAATTAAACGGTGATGTAAAAAATTTTTAATCCGGGGCCTTAAAAAACGAAATAACGAAATACATCAAAATTCGAATGTCAGGATTCTGATATTCGATATAATCCTCCATATGACCCCAAATATCACACTCCATATGACCGCCAATGAGGGGACAAAATAGATTTATATTCGATTCCCTTAAAAATCACTTAATATTATAGGGTGATGTAGAATTTTTTTATTCTGGCCCTTCAAAGTCAACATAATCATATCTCGATGTTCGAATGTCAGAATTCTGATATTCGACAGGACTCAATGTGACCACAAACATCATAAAATATTTGGCCGCCGATGTGGGGTTGTAATTGATTTTTGTTCTTCTCCCTAAAAAGAATTTAAAATTAAACGGTGATGTAAAAAATTTTTAATCCGGGGCCTTAAAAAACGAAATAACGAAATACATCAAAATTCGAATGTCAGGATTCTGATATTCGATATAATCCTCCATATTACCCCAAATATCACACTCCATATGACCGCCAATGAGGGGACAAAATAGATTTATATTCGATTCCCTTAAAAATCACTTAATATTATAGGGTGATGTAGAATTTTTTTATTCTGGCCCTTCAAAGTCACCATAATCATATCTCGATGTTCGAATGTCAGAATTCTGATATTCGACAGGACTCAATGTGACCACATACATCATAAAATATTTGGCCGCCGATGTGGGGTTGTAATTGATTTTTGTTCTTCTCCCTAAAAAGAATTTAAAATTAAACGGTGATGTAAAAAATTTTTAATCCGGGGCCTTAAAAAACGAAATAACGAAATACATCAAAATTCGAATGTCAGGATTCTGATATTCGATATAATCCTCCATATTACCCCAAATATCACACTCCATATGACCGCCAATGAGGGGACAAAATAGATTTATATTCGATTCCCTTAAAAATCACTTAATATTATAGGGTGATGTAGAATTTTTTTATTCTGGCCCTTCAAAGTCACCATAATCATATCTCGATGTTCGAATGTCAGAATTCTGATATTCGACAGGACTCAATGTGACCACATACATCATAAAATATTTGGCCGCCGATGTGGGGTTGTAATTGATTTTTGTTCTTCTCCCTAAAACGAATTTAAAATTAAACGGTGATGTAAAAAATTTTTAATCCGGGGCCTTAAAAGTCGAAATAACGAAATACATCAAAATTCGAATGTCAGGATTCTGATATTCAATATAATCCTCCATATCATATGACCCCAAATATCACACTGCATATGACCGCCAATGAGGGGACAAAATAGATTTATATTCGATTTCCTTAAAAATCACTTAATATTATAGGGTGATGTAGAATTTTTTTATTCTGGCCCTTCAAAGTCAACATAATCATATCTCGATGTTCGAATGTCAGAATTCTGATATTCGACATGACTCAATATGACCACATACATCATAAAATGTTTGGCCGCCGATGTGGGGTTGTAATTAATTTTTATTCTTCCCCCTAAAAGGAATTTAAAATTAAACGGTGATGTAAAAAATTTTTAATCCGGGGCCTTAAAAAACGAAATAACGAAATACATCAAAATTCGAATGTCAGGATTCTGATATTCGATATAATCCTCCATATGACCCCAAATATCACACTCCATATGACCGCCAATGAGGGGACAAAATAGATTTATATTCGATTCCCTTAAAAATCACTTAATATTATAGGGTGATGTAGAATTTTTTTATTCTGGCCCTTCAAAGTCAACATAATCATATCTCGATGTTCGAATGTCAGAATTCTGATATTCGACAGGACTCAATGTGACCACAAACATCATAAAATATTTGGCCGCCGATGTGGGGTTGTAATTGATTTTTGTTCTTCTCCCTAAAAAGAATTTAAAATTAAACGGTGATGTAAAAAATTTTTAATCCGGGGCCTTAAAAAACGAAATAACGAAATACATCAAAATTCGAATGTCAGGATTCTGATATTCGATATAATCCTCCATATTACCCCAAATATCACACTCCATATGACCGCCAATGAGGGGACAAAATAGATTTATATTCGATTCCCTTAAAAATCACTTAATATTATAGGGTGATGTAGAATTTTTTTATTCTGGCCCTTCAAAGTCACCATAATAATATCTCGATGTTCGAATGTCAGAATTCTGATTATCGACAGGACTCAATGTGACCACATACATCATAAAATATTTGGCCGCCGATGTGGGGTTGTAATTGATTTTTGTTCTTCTCCCTAAAAAGAATTTAAAATTAAACGGTGATGTAAAAAATTTTTAATCCGGGGCCTTAAAAGTCGAAATAACGAAATACATCAAAATTCGAATGTCAGTATTCTGATATTCAATATAATCCTCCATATGACCCCAAATATCACACTCCATATGACCGCCAATGAGGGGACAAAATAGATTTATATTCGATTCCCTTAAAAACACTTAATATTATTGGGTGATGTAGAATTTTTTTATTCTGGCCCTTCAAAGTCGACATAATCATATCTCGATGTTCGAATGTCAGAATTCTGATATTCGACATGACTCAATATGACCACATACATCATAAAATGTTTGGCCGCCGATGTGGGGTGGTAATTGATTTTTATTCTTCCCCCTAAAAGGAATTTAATATTAAACGGTGATGTAAAAAATTTTTAATCCGTGGCCTTAAAAAACGAAATAACGAAATACATCAAAATTAGAATCTCAGGATTCTGATATTCAATATAATCCTCCATATGACCCCAAATATCACACTCCATATGACCGCCAATGAGGGGACAAAATAGATTTATATTCGATTCCCTTAAAAATCACTTAATATTATAGGGTGATGTAGAATTTTTTTATTCTGGCCCTTCAAAGTCACCATAATCATATCTCGATGTTCGAATGTCAGAATTCTGATATTCGACAGGACTCAATGTGACCACATACATCATAAAATATTTGGCCGCCGATTTGGGGTTGTAATTGATTTTTATTCTTCCCCCTAAAAGGAATTTAAAATTAAACGGTGATGTAAAAAATTTTTAATCCGGCGCCTTAAAAACAAAATAACGAAATACATCAAAATTCGAATGTCAGGATTCTGATATTCAATATAATCCTCCATATGACCCCAAATATCACACTACATATGACCGCCAATGAGGGGACAAAATAGATTTATATTCGATTCACTTAAAAATCACTAAATATTATAGGGTGATGTAGAATTTTTTATTCTGGCCCTTCACAGTCAACATAATCATATCTCGATGTTCGAATGTCAGAATTCTGATATTCGACAGGACTCAATATGACCACATACATCATAAAATGTTTGGCCGCCGATGTGGGGTTGTAATTGAGTTTTATTCTTCCCCCTAAAAGGAATTTAAAATTAAACGGTGATGTAAAAAATTTTTAATCTGGGGCCTTAAAAGTCGAAATAACGAAATACATCAAAATTCGAATGTCAGGATTCTGATATTCAATATAATCCTCCATATGACCCCAAATATCACACTGCATATGACCGCCAATGAGGGGACAAAATAGATTTATATTCGATTTCCTTAAAAATCACTTTATATTATAGGGTGATGTAGAATTTTTTTATTCTGGCCCTTTAAAGTCACCATAACAATATCTCGATGTTCGAATGTCAGAATTCTGATATTCGACATGACTCAATATGACCACGTACATCATAAAATGTTTGGCCGCCGATGTGGGGTTGTAATTGATTTTTATTCTTCCCCCTAAAAGGAATTTAAAATTAAACGGTGATGTAAAAAATTTTTAATCTGGGGCCTTAAAAGTCGAAATAACGAAATAAATCAAAATTCGAATGTCAGGATTCTGATATTCAATATAATCCTCCATATGACCCCAAATATCACACTCCATATGACCGCCAATGAGGGGACAAAATAGATTTATATTCGATTCCCTTAAAAATCACTTAATATTATTGGGTGATGTAGAATTTTTTTATTCTGGCCCTTCAAAGTCAACATAATCATATCTCGATGTTCGAATGTCAGAATTCTGATATTCGACATGACTCAATGTGACCACATATATCATAAAATATTTGGCCGCCGATGTGGGGTTGTAATTGATTTTTGTTCTTCTCCCTAAAAAGAATTTAAAATTAAACGGTGATGTAAAAAATTTTTAATCCGGCGCCTTAAAAACAAAATAACGAAATACATAAAAATTCGAATGTCAGGATTCTGATATTCAATATAATCCTCCATATGACCCCAAATATCACACTACATATGACCGCCAATGAGGGGACAAAATAGATTTATATTCGATTCACTTAAAAATCACTTAATATTATAGGGTGATGTAGAATTTTTTATTCTGGCCCTTCAAAGTCAACATAATCATATCTCGATGTTCGAATGTCAGAATTCTGATATTCGACATGACTCAATATGACCACGTACATCATAAAATGTTTGGCCGCCGATGTGGGGTTGTAATTGATTTTTATTCTTCCCCCTAAAAGGAATTTAAAATTAAACGGTGATGTAAAAAATTTTTAATCTGGGGCCTTAAAAGTCGAAATAACGAAATACATCAAAATTCGAATGTCAGGATTCTGATATTCAATATAATCCTCCATATGACCCCAAATATCACACTCCATATGACCGCCAATGAGGGGACAAAATAGATTTATATTCGATTCCCTTAAAAATCACTTAATATTATTGGGTGATGTAGAATTTTTTTATTCTGGCCCTTCAAAGTCAACATAATCATATCTCGATGTTCGAATGTCAGAATTCTGATATTCGACAGGACTCAATGTGACCACTAGGGTGTTTTTTTTTAAACGAAAGTTCGAATTTTTTTCGGGGCACCCCCTCAAAAGGTGCCATTTGATATAACACTAATATTCTGAGAGTTACAGCTCAAAAAAATAATATTTAGACCCCGCCCCCGAGCGTCAAAGTTTCAAAAAAACTCTAAATTTTGCTCGTTTTTAGCTATAAAATCCAAACTAATGGTTGTAAAAATACAAAGTGGGTCTCATTTTGTAGATAATTTATTTAGCTTCAACTTTTATAATAGAAACTTATTTGTGAAGCTTACAGATCATAAGATACGAGAGGTTTCATTAACTCCCCACGCAATATCTATTTTTTAAGAAGTGCCAGGAAATTTCTTTAAATTTATCAGCTACCGTAAAATGGTTCAATAACATACAAATAATAGTTTTAGACAACAAAGGTACAAAATTTAATATATTAAAGAGCAAAAAATTTTTTTTCGTACATACCTGTTATTTTTTTCACAATCGTAAAACAATTCAAATAAAATATATAAAGTATTTTTTCAACTACTTATTAAATGAATAAAATGTGTAAAAGTTGATAAACAAGCAAAAAAAATACAAATTAATATTATTTTTAGTTTTTCTAAAAAATAGAAATTTTATTTTCATCGCTTTGATAGTATTTTCATAAGATCTCCCTATTTTAGAAGTAGTTTTGAGAGTAATAGACTCTTAGTTTTACACAGTAGTTTTGAGAATAATTCGACACGACCCTTATCTGAAGTTTTTAAATTTAAATTGAACTGATGTAAATAAAACAGTACAAAGTTCGAGTTGATGAGAAAGAAGTCAATTCAAAACTAGTTATCATTAAAAACATTGGAAGTTTCATTTCCATGCATTAGGAAAAATTCAATATCTCTTCAAAGAAAGGAATCTTGCAAGTGATTGGTATTTATAAGGCTTGATATATCAAACCATCCCTAGGTACCATTGTATCATGCTAGATGTAATGCAAAAGTCCAATATTGCGTGAAAATTCTCCTTTTTAAATACAATTGTATCTAGCCCTTAAAAAAGGTAGCTGTAATCAGAAGTATCTGTGGTATTCTACTACACACCTTCATTACAGTTTGGTTTTCTGAGCTAGATGCAACATTAGTTGCATATCAAGAACTTAAATTTGTAAAAACTGTAGTTGGTTACGAAAAAAATGCAGAAATATCAAAAATAGCATTATTATTTTTTCAATAGTTTGTGGTACTTAAACCCTGAGACTTTTGAATTCTCAGAAAGCTTTAAAAATAAATTAAAGGTAACATGATTTTGTGTTAAGAGGAGGAACTATAAAACTAGCTGAAGACTATGTGAAAGTAGAATAATAATAGTGAGAGTTAATTTAAGTGTCTAATTATCTTTTCAGCAACGAAATCGACAGTTTCATCCCTTCATTTTCATTTACAATGAACTTTTTCAAAAGATTTAATATTTCTATTCTACTTTTAAAGGTCTGATAAAGCTATTTGAAATACTGACTGGAATTTTCATACAACAGAGGGCTTTTGTATTACATCTAGCATGTAGCAGGATTGTATTGAACACCTAGTCTGATTTTTTGGGGGGAAGGGGGGTGGCGGGTCCCCTACCAACCCCCTTGATATATCAGTAGAATACCACAGATACTTCTGATTACAGCTACCTTTTTTAAGCGCTAGATACAATTGTATTTAAAAAGGAAAAATTTTCACGCAATAATGGAGTTTTGCATTACATCTAGCATGATACAATGGTACCTAGGGATGTTTGATGTATCAAGCCTTATAAATACCAAGCACTTGCAAGATTCCTTTCTTAGAAGATATTCTGAATTTTTCCTACTGCATAAAATGAAACTTCCAATTTTTTAATGATAATTAGTTTGAATTGACTTCTTTATCATCAACTCGAACTTTGTACTATTTTATTTACATCAGTTCAATTTAAATTTAAGAACTTCAGATAAGGGTCGTGTCGAATACTGCTCTCAAAACTACTTCTAAAACAGGGAGATCTCATGAAAAATACTGTCAAAAGGATGAAAATAAAATTTCTATTTTTTAGAAAAACTAAAAATAATATTTATTTGTATTTTTTTTGCTTGTTTATCAACTTTTACACATTTTATTCATTTAATAAGTAGTTGAAAAAATACTTTATATATTTTATTTGAATTGTTTTACGATTGTGAAAAAAATAACAGGTATGTACGAAAAAATTTTTTTTGCTCTTTAATATATTAAATTTTGTACCTATGTTGTCTAAAACTATTATTTGTATGTTATTGAACTATTTTACGGTAGCTGATAAATTTAAAGAAATTTCCTGGCACTTCTTAAAAAATAGATATTGCGTGGGGAGTTAATGAACCCCTCGTATCTTATGATCTGTAAGCTTCACAAATAAGTTTCAATTATAAAGGTTGAAGTTAAATAAATTATCTACAAAATGAGACCCACTTTGTAATTTTACAACCATTAGTTTGGATTTTATAGTAAAAACGTGCAAAATTTAGAGTTTTTTTGAAACTTTGACGCTCGGGGGCGGGGTCTAAATATTATTTTTTTGAGCTGTAACTCTCAGAATATTAGTGTTATATCAAATGGCACCTTTTGAGGGGGTGCCCCGAAAAAAATTCGAACTTTCGTTTAAAAAAAACCACCCTAGTGAACATATTTAGCTTCTTTAATCTTCCCTTATAACATAAACTGGATATACCCTTGACCATTTTAGTAGCCCTATACTGAACTCTTTCAATTAAATCAATATTGAATCAATGATTCTTATCTAACTAAACTCAATCTAAAAAGAATTGTGAATACTCAAGTTACAAATAAGAAAGGGGGTCAGGAGGTCGGGAGGTCCTCCCCCAGAAATTAAAAAAAAATTTATTCCTAAATACAGGGTTTTATTTAACTGGTTTTGGTAGAGATTGACAATTGAGCGGAATATAAAATTTCAAAAAATCAGAATTCTGATAATCAATCTCTAAAATTAGAGGATTTCCTCTAATTAGCGGAAAAATCACATGCCTCAAAATGTTCTGACAGGCCAGTAGCCAGGAATTTTATTTTGGATGGAATTATTTTTGCCCTTACTGAGCATCTGAGGGGTTCTGATGAAAGGGTCTAAAAATTAACCTTGTAGTCCAAGAAAGTTAGCTCAAAAAAGGGGTTCAAGTGGAACAAATTGTAAAAGAAAGTTTGATGGGTGATTCTTATAGGAAATTTTCCGTAGAAAACGATGGTGAAACGTATACCAAAATTAACCGTGTTCCTTTAGCCAATATGGCGGATTTTCCAAAATGGCGGTCAATCGTTTTTAACTTATTACTTCCTAAAAATTGTTAATAAAATTATAAATTTTGCAGTAAATGATTAAAATTTAGTAACAAAAACAATGGGGAACTTTTTTTTTCTCTTACGATAAGTCATTTATCCAATATGGCGGATTTTCCAAAATGGCGTCCACTAATGTTTATAATAAGTAAAATTCTGATAATAAATTCGTAATTTTTTTAGAACATGGTAAGAATTAAGTCATAATAATATTCATATCAATTTCCTCTCCTCAATGTACCATATATGGCGGATTTTTCAAAATGGCGGACAATCGTGTTTTTCTTATTTGCTGAAATTCGTTAATAAAATAAAACTTTTGCTGTTAATTATTAGAATTTAGTTGCAAAAATAATGTGGAACTGTTTTTTTCTCTTACGATAAGTCATTTATTCAATATGGTGGATTTTCTAAAATGGCGTAAACTATTGTTTATAATAAGTAACATTCTGATAATAAATTCGTAATTTTTACAGGATATGGTTAGAATTAAGTCATAATAATATTCATATCAATTTCCTCTCCTCATTGTATCAACTATGGCGGATTTTTCAAAATGGCGGCCACTTATTTAGAGCCTTTTTATTTTTAACGTTTTTACAGATAAATAAATTTTATTTTGGCATAACATAAATAATTATATATTAAATTATCTATAAAATGGTATATTAACCAAGATTTTGCGATACATAGAAATAATTTCCAAAAAGGCGGCTGCATATTTCAAACTAAGTGGTAAATAGTGATTTTTGAATTTCTACCTACCTTTAACATTATTTACCCGTAAATTTTAGTAAATTATAAGTATTCTGCTTATATTTTACCTTATATATTACCTTTTAATGACATGTAATATTTCTAATTTTTAAGAAAATAAAAATAAAAAATAAAAAGGATCTTAATAAGTGGCCGCCATTTTGGAAAATCTGCCATATTTGATACATTGAGGGGCAGGAAACTGATACGAATTTTATTATGACTTAATTCTTACCATATCCTGTACAAATTACGAATTTATCATCAGAATTTTACTTATTATAAACAATAGTGGACGCCATTTTGGAAAATCCTCCATATTGGATAAATGACTTATCGTAAGAGAAAAAAACAGTTCCCCATTGTTTTTGCTACTAAATTTTAATCATTTACTGCAAAATTTATAATTTTATTAAAAATTTTTAGGAAGTAATAAGTTAAAAACGATTGACCGCCATTTTGGAAAATCTGCCATATTGGCTAAAGGACACGGTTAATTTTGGTATACGTTTCACCATCGTTTTCTACGGAAAATTTCCTATGAGAATCACCCATCAAACTTTCTTTTACAATTTGTTCCACTTCAAACCTTTTCTTTCTTGGACTATTGGTTGGTGTCGTGTCCAATTTTTCGAAGTCAAGCTAAATTTCGCCATGAGCCAAAATTGCGGCCCTGGCAATGTCCACAATATTTTCGTTATAGAAATTTTCCTGAAAGGGAAATTCATCAATGGCCTGCAACGGTCTTATAATGGCCGGACAGTTGAGAATGTGCTTCGGGGTGACTTCTTCTCTCCCGGGCAGTTTCTACAGGATTTAAAAATTAACCTTAAAAGTAAGAAGAAAGGTTTTGAGGGTGCATAATACGCCCTTTAGATCAGCGGTTTTTAAACTTTCAATCGCAGCGGCTCCCCTTTGTATAACATCCAGACATCGCGGACCCCCAAGATTTCGAACATCCAAAGCTGTAACCCGGCGTTTGTTTTGGGGTGGGGGTGACTCAACGTTATTCCTAAGGTACCCCTTAAACGAGTGCATTTATGCATTGAGTTTTAGGTAACTTAAAAGTAGTATTAAATAGTACCCAAACAGAACGCAGTAGTAGCACCCGAACAGAACGGATCCTTGTAAACCTCAAAATTTTCGAAGGAAAAATAAATAGACATCAATATTTTAAGGGAGCTTGGGGTCCTCCCCAGAAAGTTTTTTGAATTATAGATATCCCTTAAAATGTTTTATCTCATTTTGAAACTCTTTGGGGAACATCGTGGGTCATCTAGAAAGGCGCTGGGGACCCCCGGGGGCTCGCGAACATCGCTACTTTAGATTATGAAAAAATATTCAAACACGAAGAAGAGGTTTTGTCGTGGCTACGATTTTGTACGCTATTTTTTTCCCTCATTTCTTAAGTGATCATCTCTTAAGGATTCTTAACTCATCCCCAAGACTCCTAAAACTATGAAAACATTTGGGAAGGATTTTTTCAAAAAAAGGGCGTTAACGCTCTCGAAGCCCTAGCTTGAAAGTTTGGAAGACCCACTGATTCACACTGGTAGTCGCACCAACAGGAATTAATTTTCATGCTTTGAAAATTTGAAATTCCATTGCTCAAGTCAATTAAATTCAGAACTCGTGGATATTTTAACCTTAAAAATAATTATTTCAATAAACGAGATCAACACTACTTTCAACTAGGTCAAGGTTTTGTCATCAGTAGATTCCTAACTGTTTAGTTCAAATGGGAAAGCGACTTTATACAACCGAGAAAAATTTCACAATAACAATTTTGAAAGGAAATGAAAGTCCAACAGTCCTTAAATGCAAGCTAGAATGGATGAAAGAATTTCGAAAAATTGATGTAATTCTCGGTCGTGGAATGAGCATTCAATTCATCGAAGAGAGTAATTTCAAGGAATTAATCTCTCCCACCGAAGAGACAAGGGAACACGTGAATCCAAACGCCTCAGATAATTAAATTGTCATGAGTAGGGGGAAAGCTATGAATTTAATCGGATGACTAAATGTTTATTTGGACTCGAGAAATAGTTCATGAGGTAGTAAGTAAATTTAGTTCACAGTTCTAGCTCAGCTGTAGGTGGATTTAATAATTTTGTTTTTTTGGTTTGAATTTGGGTTAGTTAAAGATTTCTACTTATTAACCTCTTTAAAGGCAGATTAAGTATCAAAAACTATTCAAATGACTTTTAATTTATGAAAATAAGTGTCATAAATAAGAAATAAAGTGAAAAATTTTAAACCGGTACATTTTCCTAAAATTTAGTTCTTAAAATTCTAATTTTGCTTTATGATATCACAAAAATAATAATTTTTATTTTAGTTTATTTCTTCTTTTTTGTTATATTGTTTTTCTATCTTTTTTAAAACTAAATAGGGAGTTACAACTGAATTATAAATCGAATTGTACAACTGAATTTAAAATGAAATATATTCTTTTCTGTCAAAATAATAATAAATTCAAATTCTGTCGAAGTATATGTTTACATAATTCTTTTATAAATTTCTTAATAGTATTAAACGTCCAAATTGAATTAATTTCTAAAACTAATAATGTTGGTGTGAATCCCAACGATAACGAATGTTTTTTAACTCAATTATTTATGCATATGAAAATTCTTTCGTATAAGAATTCTCATCAACTGAAGATTCTGGAAAACATTCGGAAGCATTCTAAAACAAGAAAATAAACTAATAATTATGTTTCTTTATATTAATTCCTCCTGACTTTTGAAACTATAACGGGAAGTTATTTTAATTGCACAGTCTTTTGAGCCAACAATTATTTCCAACATGTTTCACAAACATTTTTTAATAAGTCGCATGCGATTAATTTTCAGGTTTTTCATCACGTGTCTACTCAACTCCGAAATACACGAAAGTTTTCTTCTCATTACCGGTTTGAGTTTTCAAAACGAAATGTTAGGGTGGAATATTTTAGAGAAAAAAAACTGCAGCCATTATAAAACTTCGAAACAAATTTTTGCATACATCTTTTTAATTGGAGAAGACGGAAGTTTCTCTTAAGATTTGATAAATCGTTTTGATAAATTCTTCTAGATGCTTAATTAGTTTTCTTTTTCGAAATGGAGCACCATTTTTACTCTTTAGGTATTTTTTAAACCTTTATTTTGCTTTGTATTTTATCAAATGATTTTAATGAGTCTTATTAGATAGGCAGGTTTTTTCCTAAAAAAGTCCCGATGCCATTAGCGGATTAGGTGATAAACCCTGGGGGCCATGCTGGAAATCTTGGGGGGCAAGCTGTCGCCGATGGCTTTAGAAACATGATTTTCCTTTATAAAAATAGGATTTTCTGAAAAATTTTGGGACATTGTCCCTTTCACCTCCCTTAAATCCGCCTATACCTGACACTCAGTTTTTGTGTCTTAAAAATTTACTCAATATGAAATATAATTCAGGTAAAAAGAAAGATAAGATATAGTATAAAAATTAAATACATTTCGTATTGTAATCTTAAATATCAATTTTATTTTGTAAAAGAAGGAAGTTTGATATAAATTAAGTATTCAAAATTTGGCATATTAAATATAACCATTTTAAAAATGCACAAAGCAAATCTTGTTCTCTAAAATTTTGGGCCTCCAAAACACAATGTACAGTACACTGCTCAAAACAATTGAATCGTCAGTTTGAAGAAGGGAATAAGTCCAAAAACCAAGTTTTGAGAAAATCGAAAAAAACTGTATAAGTAATAGAATTTTCATTGTATAATTGTTACCGCTAAAGTTGATAATTAGTTAATCTGAAGAATACCTAGGTAAACTTAAGATTAACTGATTTCTGTCGTTAATGTGCGAATTTTTGAGTTTTTCGCATTTTACCTAGGGAATCTACACTATAACGGCCTCTTGATCGTTAAAGTTCAAAATAGTTTGTTTCGTTCAATACTTTCTGTTAAAATGTTGAGGTGCTTACTGCGCCATGCGCTTACCCCTGCGCAGTTGGGTTTCAATGCGTAGTTTGTTGTCATATTTGGTGTTTTGATTTCAAATTTAGAGCGTAGCACTGGTAGTTGTCATTTTGAATGTTAAAACAAAATAATACAAGCAAGTAAGTACTGTAAATTTACATGATTAAGCACAGTATATTACTACTAAAACGGGTATTTTGAAACAATTGAGTTGAAGCTCCGACTTCAGAGTGACAGAGATTTCTTTTAACGAAAGCAAATGTCCCAGCTGTTGAAATATCTTTTCAACAAACGTTAATTCAACAATCGCTGGAACCTGGGCAAGGGTTTAACATATGTAATCGATCGCGAATCCTAGCAATAGTTCAGTGCAGGCTGCCAGCCGATTACACCGCGCTTTCATTAAGATTTGCTAGTTTAAGTGCTCATTGAAATACGCTGTCAAATCGAGATCGAAAACCACAATTGATACAAATCTCAGTTGGTACTTTAATATTCTATTATTGTTTTTATATTCTAGTTTTAAAATTGCTATTTCATTACTATTTTTGTGGGATTTACGTGTTTTGTGTAATATGAAAAAAGTACCGATCCCCCTTTTTTGATTCGTCATTGTTACTGTTTACCCCCAAAACGAGTTTGGTTATAGTTAGGGCAGGGGGTTTGGGGGGGCGGCAGCCCCCCCAACCTCCTTAAACTTTTTATAAAATAAAATAAAATTTTGTACTTTAACGGATCACCCTCGTTAATATGTAAAATAACTGATTACAGGTAGTATGCAGATTAACGAGTGTCTAGTCGGTAGGGTGCAGAATACCTAGGTAATTTCAAGATTACCTAGGTAATCTTAGAAATTGAAAAAAAATTCGCTCTTTAACGGATCACCCTCGTTAATCTGCAAATTACCTAGGTTATCTGTAAATTAACTGATTTCCGGACTTTAACTGTAACATAATCACAAAATTTTTACTGGAATTTCACAACCCTATTTAGAAAACAGAGCAACCATCGAAACAAATATAAGTATATTCAAAAATATTTTACAGTCAAAATAAGTTGATGGACTTATTCCCTTCTTCAACCTTATGAAATTTTTCTGATGAAAAAATCTTAAAAAACCCTTAAATTCACATTTAAATTATATTTCTCCTTAGTTTACACCACAAACGGGTGAAATAAAAGGAATAAGACAAATAAAATTCAAAATTATAGTGGAACTGAGTTATTAGAGCAGTATCAATGGAGTGAGTGAATATGAATGGAGTTAAACATTCCCTGCATAAAAAAAGTTTGAAAAAATTTTAAATTAAAAGGAAATTTCATTTTAACTTAGTTTACAGCTCAAAGAATAGGAAAAGAAAGACAAATTAACTTTAACTCCAAATTAACTTGAAAAATACAATGAATGGACATCGATTTCACAAGTTCAAGGGGCGATATCTCCCTATAGGGGTTAGTTATTTTCTCCCTCTTTTCACCCATGTGTAGAGCAAAGCTTGGAGATTGTTTTGAGCACAAAAAGTCAATTTGTCATTTTTAGGACTTATTCCCTTCTTCAAACTGACGATTCAATTAAAGGATATTGTTGGTTTTGGTACACATATTGGCAAACAAATAAAAAATAGCAGTGGTTCAAGCTTTTTTTCGTAAACACAGGGCCAATTTAAAAGCTAAATCCATGCAGTTATCAAAATAAAAGTTTTATTTTTACGTCTTTTGATCAAAATTGGAAAATGCACATTTTGTGAAGTTAAGCAAAAAAAAGGGAAAAATCTATCAATACTTAATTGAGAACCAATTTCGCTTGGGGTTTCTCCTGACTTAAAACAACGCTGTGGGTCTGTTTTCCACCAGGTTTGTTTGGTTATTTTTAAGGGACTGGGGTATTTTCTCCATTTCCCCCCTTTTAGAGCATCTTCAGCACCTGAACTGTTTGGGAGGTAATGGAAGGGCAGAAATTCGTTTCTCAAGCATGTCCTAGACTTGTTCTATTGGATTCAGGTTGAGAGAACTTGCTGGTCGATCCCTTTCTAGCCATTTCTTCATCCTGAAGAAAATCATTAACTAAGGTAGCACAATATAATCTGCAATTACCATCCCTGAAAGTTAAATCATCATCGATTTCTCCTGCATGAGGGGCAACCAGATGTGTAAGAATATTGACCTTATTACCCTTAACCACCAGAAATGGTTCCTTTGGATGTAGGGGGTCTTTATTCCCTAGATAGAGATGTGCTCAATATCAGCGTTTCTCAACCTTTTTACTCTCACGGAACCCTTTTGACAAAGTCCAAGTTCCGGGGAACCCTATAGTGTCCATGCAACATTGGCGTGTATAGAAATTCATTTTGGGAGGGCCCCAAAAGTATTACTCAACCCCTCCAATACATATTTTAAATAGGTTTAATGTAGCTTTTTAATGAATTTTTGGTGAAATTTACATTTAAGAGAACTTAATATCGTAAAAACTGTGATTAATGAAGTTTTAAGTAGGAAAGGGAGGTCTGGGGGGTCCTGCCCCAGAGAATTTTTAGAAATTTGACCCAACAAACTGGGTTTTAAATTGTTTTTGGAACATTTAATCCAAATTTTGGACATACATTTTAGGTAGGATTATAACTTTCATGAAAGCATAATAAAAAAGTAATACAATTTCATGTACTAAAGGGGGGTTTGGGGGTCCTCCCCCAGAAAAATTATGAAAATTTGACCCTAAATAGCAGGGTTGTAACGTGTTTTGGTAAGCCTAGTCCGAATTTCGGGGGGAGGGAGGCCCCCCTTATATACGCCACTGCCATGCAACAATATTTTTTCTTTCTGTTTTGTCCTCCCTCATAATTTATTTTGAAAATTCTCCTTTAAACTAGTGTTTTATCTCCATTTCAAACATTTTGTAGAACACCCAAGGAGAAAAGCTTCTTGAAACAGCAGAATGTTCAATGGAAAAACACTGAATAACAAGCGCAAAAAGTTTTGAGGGAATTTTGGAGTTCTCCCTTGAAAATGTTTCGAAATTTGCCACTTAAAGTAGAGTTTCAGCGTATTTTAAGATCCCTTGAGTTTCATTTGAAAAGAACAGTTCCTTGTAAAACACAGAACTTTCAAGGGGTAAATCAAAAAAATTTTGCGTCAAAATTTTAAGGGGGGCTAGGGGTCCTCCCTCAGAAATATATTTTGAAATTCCCCTTCAACTAGTGTTTTTCTTCTTTTCGTAGAACACCGAAAGGCTACGGAAGCAGAAGAAAATGTTCAACGGAAAAACACTGGCTCGCATTTGGCTGGCTGTTCCTTAATTTATTTAGGGTTATCCTAAAATGTACAAAAAAAGATATTTTCGGATCCCTCGCGGAACCCTTGAGGAAGCCTCGCGGAACCCCAGGGTTCCGCGGAACCCCGGTTGAGAAACGCTGCTCTATATAATCACTCCACATATTCAAGTCTGACTTCCTCATGCACAAAAAATGGGTTATTTTGTGTTCCTTGTACCCTCCAGACAAAAACCAGAAGTTATCAGGATGATATGAGAGTTCGATTTGAAGATGTGGAGTGATGGTATCGAGCCCCATCTCTATCCATGGAATAAAGGCCCCCACAACCAAAAGGAACCGTTTCTGGTGGTTCAGGGTAATAAGGTCAATATCCTTACACATCTGGTTGCCCCTCATGCAGGAGAAATCGGTGATAATTTAACGTTTAGGGATGGTAATTGCAGAAAACATTATGCTACCTTAGTTAATGATTTTCTTCAGGATGAAGAAATCGCTAAAAAGGGATCGACCAGCACGTTCTCTCGACATGAATCCAATAGAACAAGTCTAGAACATGCTGGAGAAATGAATTGCTGTTCTTAAAATACCTCCCAAACAGTTCAGGTGCTGAAAATGCTCTAAAAAGGGAAATTGGAGAAAATACCCCAGCCCCTCATAAATAACCAAACAAACCTGGTGGCAAACAGACCCAAAACGTTGTTTTAAGTTAGAAGAAATCATACCCCAAGCGAAATGGGTTTTCAATTAAGTATTGATTAGTCCAGGCAACGAATGCTCAAAAAAGGGTGTAGAGGGAAGTTTTTGGAACAAAATTTTTGACTTTAGAACTTTGTTTGGACTAGTTTGGAGGTAAACATATCAAAAGTCCCCGACCCTAGCCCCTGAGTTTAATGTAGGGGGCGTTTAAAAGTCTCATTTTTCAGTTTTTGGCTTATTACTCTTAGAAAATGCATCCCCACATAAAAGTTTCAATTATCTTTTTTAAAGTAGATAAAATTACCAACAATTTAAGACCATTCCTAGGTTTATAGGTCCAATAGATCCCGAGTTACATCTCTTCAAAAATGGAAAATTTGTTAAAAAAGTTCGAAAAATTGAGTAAAATTCGTATTTAAAGCAATTTATTGGCTATATTACACTTCTAAGAGTGAAGAGTAAGGGCTAAAACCTTATAACACAATTATTTAGCTTTAATTTAAGCCCTGAACCAAGTCTGCGAGATCAATATTTCTTACGCTATCTGAAAAAAAAAATTGGGAAAATGGGATTTTCCCAGAAAGGGGACCTAGAGGTTTGAGAGTACTGTAAAAGAGAAGAAAAGTGGTATAAATTAATATACCAATATTGAAAACAGTATTTATTTGTTTGAAGTATTCCATTTTTACCTTATAAAATTTATTAATTACCTATTTCTTAATTATTAATTATTTTCACTTTAATTAATTTTTTGTTCTATATTTATTGAATTTAAAAAATGAGGATCATATTTATGAATTTTGCATACTTGTCATATATAAATTACAGCTTATAACATTCAGGAGGCATAGGTTCATGTTGGTATAACGGTTAAGAGGAAATTTCGAGAGGCTTTTGTCCCCTCAAAAAGGAACGGATAGGGCTATGTTGGTGTAAAAAAGGAAAAACACTTAAAAAGCAGCAGGCTACAGGTTTGTAGGAATACAGTAAAAGAGAAGAAAAGTCGTAAAACATGAAAGACATGACCACTCTATACAAAATAAAAGCTGATTATTTAACTTTAATTTAAGCCCTGAACCAAGTCTGTGAGATCAAAAGTTCTCACTAACTTTTTTGATGCTGTTCATGTTTTGATTTTTCCCGGGAGCGCCATTCCGATTCGATTCCTTGCTGAACATATCGAAACCCTCTAGCATTTTTACTTAAATTTAATATTCTTCTGTAAATTAAATGTCGTCTGTGCTGTGATATTCCAAGTCTAATAAATTTAAATTTTACTTTAAGACATGTCGAAGGCCCCAAGTGAGTCTTTTGTCCTGGCCCCCCCAAACTTGTAATTCGGGCTGGAATTAGATGTATGGATGGAAGATGGAGAATAACTGCCTGGTCCCAGTGCATAGTGAATTAGCAGCTGCACCGGACGATATCCTAAAAACAATTTTCTGCCGATGCGTGAAAGACTGCCAGCTCGAAGTGTGGTTGTAAAAAAGCAAGCCTCAAATGTTCCCCAGCATGCCAAAACTGCCAGGGGAACTGCCTGAATGGGGTCTCTCAAATTGACTCCGAAAGTGAAGAAGAACAGGAGGATCCTCTAACTGTTTCCCTACAGGGATCCGATGGAGAGAATGATACAGAAGATGAAAACAAAATCGAGGATCAAGGTCCTCCCAGCCCTAAGAAAGCAAGAAATTAACTGAATGATACCTACTATTGTAATGTATTATGTTTACTTTTCAATGCCAATAAACTTCGTTTTCACTAAACGGTTGTTTGGTAAAACTATCACAATGCCTATCCTGTATGCACAAACATGGTCATAGCAAAATATTTTCCCATGTCTAGATATTCTTTAATTAAGTGTGAGGAACCTGGTCATCGGGCCTACACTTGTACTGAGTGAAACTTGGGGCAAATTTAATCAGCTTTCATTTTGTATAGAGTGGTCATGTCCTTTATGTTTTCCGACTTTTCTTCTTTTACTGTATTTCTACAAACCTGTAGCCTGCTGTTTTTTCAGTGTTCTTCCTTTTTTACACCAACATAGCCCTATCCGTTCCTTTTTGAGGGGACAAAAGCCTCTCGAAATTTCCTCTTAACCGTTATACCAACATGAACCTATGCCTCCTAAATGTTATAAGCTGTAATTTATATATGACAAGTATGCAAAATTCATAAATATGACCCTCATTTTTAAATTCAATAAATAATAGAACAAAAAATTAATTAAATTGAAAATAATTAATTAAGAAATAGGTAATTAATAAATTTTATAAGGTAAAAATGGAATACTTCCAACAAATAAATACTGTTTTCAATATTGGTATATTAATTTATACCACTTTTCTTCTCTTTTACTGTACTCTCAAACCTCTAGGTCCCCTTTCTGGGAAAATCCCATTTTCCCAATTTTTGTTTTTTTTCAGATAGCGTAAGAACTATTGATCTCTCGCAGACTTGGTTCAGGGCTTAAATTAAAGCCAAATAATTGTGTTATAAGGTTTTAGCCCTTACTTCACTCTTAGAAGTGTAATATAGCCAATAAATTGCTTTAAATACGAATTTTACTCAATTTTTCGAACTTTTTTAACAAATTTTCCATTTTTGAAGAGATGTAACTCGGGATCTATTGGACCTATAAACCTGGAAATGGTGTTAAATTGTTGGTAATCTTATCTACTTTAAAAAGGATAATTGAAACTTTTTCGTGGGGATGATTTTCTAAGAGTAATAAGCCAAAAGCTGAAAAATGAGACTTTTAAACGCCCCCCCTACATTAAGCTCAGGGGCTAGGGTCGGGGACTTTTGATATGTTTACCTCCAAACTAGTCCAAACAAAGTTCTAAAGTCAAAAATTGTGTTCCAAGAACTTCCCTCTATAACCCTTCGTTGCCTGGACTATGATAGATTTTTCACTTTTTTTTGCTTAACTACACAAAATGTGCATTTTCCAATTGTGATAAAAAAAGTAAAAATAAAAATAAAATTGATAACTGCATGGATTTCGCTTTAAATTGGCCCTATGTTTATGAAAAATGCTTAAACCACTGCAAATTTTTTATTTGTTTGCCAATATGTACCAAAACTACTAATATCCTTTACATGTTTTGAGCAGTGTATATTCATAGTGCTTGGGTTATGCAAGTCTCTCAATGATAACGCTATCGATATTATTGCATTTTGTATGAAGTTTATTTTTAAAATCCTTCTCAAATCAATCACAAAAACTAACATTGAATCTAATGCCTTTATCGATTAGAGCTAAAACACTAACGGCCGTATTCTGTGCTTTCTGACCAATGGTTAAACAGCAATCAAAGTATGATTCCACCAATCAGAGTCGGCGATTCCTTCTTTGATTGGTGGTTAACCGCTGATTAAGTAGCACAGAATACAGCCGGGAAACTACGTTTATCTCTCAGTAAAAACGGCTCTCCCTGCACCTTATCCGATATAACATAGCATTATTCAAAACATGTTCAGTTCACCTACCGCAAGCACATGACATACTTCAACATACACAACGCTCATTTACAACGTTCTTTCCCACCTAACCTCTAACAGAAGATATACGCTCTTCCGTAGCTCTACCACTTTTGAAAAAGAAAGCAGCATCGTCCCGGGGGGCGAACAATTCGCGTGCCAACAAAAGCTTGGCGTATGAGAACGGAGCAGGTGGAAATGCTCTCTTGGCATTGCTACTTCAGGAAACTAAATGCTGCGCTATCATGATGAAATAATAAAACTGTCTGGAAGCGGTTTTCCAATGGTGGGTACGAGGCAGTTTTCTCCCCTTAAAACATATGTATTCGTACCATAAATATGTTTTTATTACTATACTAGCTGGTATGCCCGGCCTTGCACGGGTGGAGTGTATAAGTTTATTTTTTTAAGTTTTCTTAAAATACATTTATAAATTTGTAAAGAAGCAATATATTACATATCAACCTGGTATCCCAGGCACCTCTTTCCTATCCCGGTGTTCCCAGTAGTTTTCAAATCCCGGTTTTCCCGGTAATTAATCCTATCCCGATGTTCTCGGTCATTTTTCCTATCCTGGGGTTCCCGGAAATCTTTTCTATCCCGGTGTTCCAGATATTTTTACCCTTTCCCGGTGTTCCCGGTAATTTTTCTCTATCCCGGTGTTTCCGGTTATTTTTTCTCTATCCCGATGATCCCGATATTTTTCCACTTCCCCAGTGTTCCCGGTAATTTTCCTTTTTCCCGGTTTTCCGGGTAATTTTCCTATCCCGATGTTCCCGAAAATTTTCCTATCCCGATGTTGGAGGTTATTTTTATGTCCCGGTAATCCTGGTATTTTTTCCTATCCCGATGTTCCAGGTAATTTTTCTTTTCACGGTGTTCTCGGCAATGTTTCCTAGTAAATTAATGAGTCTAGTGAACTAAAATAACAAATTTGAAACAATAATAAAAGATCTAGTAAATTGAAAAGTCTAGTGAACCGCTTCATTTGAAACAATGTTTTATTTTTAAGTCGTTTTCCATGAAAAAAAATTTAAATTTTTTCATAAATATTTAATTTTTAAAGGAAAATATCTTAAAATAGGTGAAACTAACGTTTCAAAATTAATTATTTGAATTTAATTTGGTGTTTTTACATCTGATATAGTTTTTAAATGGACAATTATCGAGTTTTTCCTGTTAAAATATTTAATTTTTGAAGGTTTTCATCTCCTTAACAATAGTGAGTCGAGCAGATCTGCTCTGGTAGAGAAATGGAGAAATAAGCGTTTTCGGCTATAAATTCGGTTAAAAGAGGGTCAAGGGGTCGTTCTAGAACTTTGAAACATAGCCTATGTTTTTTCTGGGTTTGTTTTACGTAGGTATACCAAGTTTGGTGCAGATCGGAAGAAAACTGTGGATTTGTATAGAAGACACACACACACATACACATTCAATTTTATTATATTAGATGAGATTGGTTAATGCTTGCATTTGTTGTAGGGTTGAATATGTGTTTGATATGGGTGTGTTCTGTGGGGGGATGTGTCTAAACATGATTGAGATGTTTCGTGAAATAAAACCGTTATTTTTGGGGACGGGGTAACTAAGTTCCCCTAGGCAACGCCGGGTCAGCAGGTAATAAATGGGGTTTCGGAACATTTTTAGCACACATCTTTTAAAAGCTTTTCGAGGGAGAAGTATTCTCTCATAATCTTGGCATTCATTCTTTCAAACCATAAAAAACACTAAATCTAGCCAATGTTCTTCCATAGAATTGGGGGGTCGTAGTTGGATGTACTATATTTCTCCTTGATTTTGCTTGTAACCGATTGAATTAACTTTGATTAACCCGCTATCGCACTTATACTTGCTTGGTTTGGCAAAATAAGCGCCTTATAATAACTGCTTCCCTTACTCTTACATCATTCCACCTCAACTGTCAATTAACATATCAGCTAACAAGTTGTTTTCCCTACATATAAATTTGTTCTTTTTTTAAAACTCAGTCCGCAACAAACCTCAGATACCTCTAAGATTCCTTTTGGTCCATTGAACTCTCTATTAAATTAGTTCCTCTCTTTTAACTCGAAGTTTAATATCTTTAAAACTATCTTTATAATCTACTCAATTTTGTATTATTTAGATCTACTGCATACAGTGTGTCCAGTTTCCACTCTTAAAGTGAACCAGTAATTAACTTCTAAAACGTTCGTTATAAATGCGTACATACTCTTCCAATGCAATGACACCAAACGGAATACCTAAAGACTAATGTTTGATGATTTTTTTTGGTCGAAAAAATTTTCAAAATAAAAAATTTAAAATTTATATTTTGTTTGGTTATCAATTCTATTGAGTAAGAAATATTTCTTATTTTTTATGTTGAACAAAAAATTTTCACACTTCTATGACGCGAATTGATCGACAGAGGAAGTCTTTTAACAAGCATGGGTGATACAAAAATTATCCCCAAACCAAAAGGTATAAAAGTAGTCTCCATGGAAAACTTGGTTTCATTATTGATGCCCTCAAACTAAGAGATTTAGAAATAAGCTTTTGCTCCAAAATCACGAAATTCAAAGTGATATTTCTTGATCAATTACCTGGCTAGGAAGGAGGTCAAAAATTTTTTTCGACCAAATAAAATAATAAAATATTAGAGGTTATAATACTAAATAATAGAGGTTACTGGTGAAGAACTCTTCTTTTCATACCTTGCCTTTCGGGAATTAAATCTGTTCTAGGGAATGCGCGGTTCATTCCGGTAGATAGTGGAGGACTGATCAATGATCACCACTTTTTCCGTTATAGTCGGCTAGACTAAAAGCTCTCCCTCCGCTCTCTTGCGTTACCAGCCTTATCTCATTCTCCCGTTTTAGTCATGTTTTTTCCCCTACTGATGATTCTTAATTTCAAGCGGAGCAAAAGCGCTTTCGGCGCTGTGCACTCCACATATATGATGATGACTCTTGCGTTACCTTCCTATACCGTGCTGATGAGCCCTAACAAGGGCGAAACCGGTCCACGGTTGGAGGCGACGCTTGAGAGCTGGAGTTTTCTCAATAAAATATTATTATTTACTTTATTTTGAGCGTTTTAGTTATGGGAAGTATGCATCTAACGAACGGTTTAAAAGTGTTCTATTGTTTTTTTTAATGTGTGGACATCCTGTTTGTTCAAATAAAGGGACTTTTTCCCATTTTTATTTTTCTTAAACTACTCTTACTTTTAATTATTAAGCGTGATAATGTTCAAATAAAAAAAGAATGAATCCATTAACCAAGTAAAAGCCTTTGAATTGTTTCAAATTTCGCATATTGTTTCCATTTCCCAGATTTCTCATTAATATACTTTGAAAGGTCAATAATTTTATCAACTAATGACGCTCGTTGGATAATATCATACTAAAGATCCCCCATCACTTAACTTTAACTACTCCTTAATTCAATAGATCCCATAAATTAATTCGTTTAACCGTTTTTCCCCCTCACGAAGCCTCGCGTGCTCTAAAAGAGTGCACGGAAACCCAGAGACCTTGCGGTTTTAAACTTCAGAAGAAGAGATATATCTGAAACATATTATGGAAATTAGTTAACAGTAGTTCATCGCTTAGTCGTTACTATTTGCATAAAAGTATCGTTATCAGGAAAAGTTTCGGTAGCTATTATTAGAACAATGACCTTTTGAGACTTTGGGTTGTCATTATATCCGAGGAATCATCTCGCTGGATTCTAAATATAGATCATCCCTCCCCCCTATGTGATATTCCTATGCGGAAGATGAGGGTAGTTTCGGAGATGTTATGGATCGAGTTAGTGGTAATGGTAAATATGGTCATCCGCGGGTGTGAAGCGGAATTGGTTAGCATCCCTCCACGCTGATGGTATCGCTTTGGGTGGAGCGATATATGGGTCGAGGGAAATGTTTCTCGGAAATTTATAGCTATCAGGGAGATGAGAAAGAGACAGTTATTGATATTGTTCAAGTGGAAATGTATTTTTATTTAAAAAATTATTATTAGGGGATGTCAACAAATTTAGAGGATTTATTCCTGATCTAAAAAGGAGAGGATATTAAACAATAAGGAAGTTGCATGTGTCAGATTTTCAAAAACAAACAAGTGTTCCGTATGGTTTTTTCTATGGTAAAATGAAACATCTAGTCAGTTTTTAAAAAATGTACAGGTAATTAAATATTTTAATTTAAAAGTCGAGAAAAAAACACGTGACTGAAAACGTTTATAAGTTTAAATCGTACGATGAGGTCAACAATCATACCATCAACTGCATTGCTTTCCAAGAATGGTTATCGTATGTTGACGTCACATCCCAAACTCTTGGCGTTTTCACGCGCTTTTAAAAAGGGAATTTTTGTTAATTTTTTTGGCATTTCTATCGGCCTCAAATTTCGGGTAGTTGCTTATTTTTGCAAGAAGAATCGATTAAAAAGATAAAAAAAATCATGCAACTTCCTCATTGTAAGAATGTTTAAATTAGTCTTTTGAGTCTTCAATACAAATTATCCACACAAAAATAAACGCGTTGAGAACACATTTAAAAACGCAATTTCGTCCTCAAATTAACAATACTTCGCTTGTGTTGTTAGGTAGAAAACTTTATCTCCTTATTGGCTTATTGTGTTGTCATAGTGTTCTGAATATGTTTGAAAAGTGTTGGAAATGTGTTCTATCGAGGATTATGTTCTAAAAATAGTGTTTTAAAATATATTTAAAATCTGAAAGTGTGCTCTTACATTTCGATAGTGACATCATAAGCGCACAATTTTTGTCTCTAACAACACTTTCACAACACTATCTTTTTCTCAACACAATTGCAAAGCAATCGAAGTAGTAGGAGTGTTAACTATTGTGTTTGAATTAGTGAACTACAGTTAGTTAACTATTGTGTATAAATTAGTGAACTACAGTTAGTTAACTATTGTGTTTAAATTAGTTAACTATTGTGTTTAAAATAGAGAACTATAGTTAGTTAGCTATTGTGTTTAAATTTGTGAACTATAGTTAGTTAACTATTGTGTTAAATTAAGTTACCTATTGTGTTTAAATTAGTTAACTATTCTGTTAAATTAAGTTACCTATTGTGTTTAAATTAGTTAACTATTGTGTTTATATTATTTAACTATTGTGTTTAATTTAGTTAACTATTGTGTTTACATGAGTTAACTATTGTATTTAAATTAGTGAACTATAGTTAGTTTCTTACTGTGTTAAATTAAGTTACCTATTGTGTTTATATTAGTTAACTATTGTGTTTAAATTACTTAACTATTGTGTTTAAATTACTTAACTATTGTGTTTAAATTAAATATTGTGTTGAAATGAGTTAACTATTGTGTTTAAATTAGTGAACTATAGTAAACTAACTATTGTGTTTAAATGAGTGATCTATAGTTAGTTAACGTTTGTGTTAAACTTATTTAACTATTATGCTTAAATTAGTTAACTATAGTTAGTTAACTGTTTTGTTTAATATCGATTATTGTATTTATTTAGTGTTGCAAAAGTGTTTTACACATTTGCAGTAATGTTTTGGTATGCTCCATTAACCCAAGCCGGATGATACTTTTTTTTACAAATGGATAATGAACGTAGAAAGGTCTCAAAGTGGGTTAAATTTTAAACACGTAAACAACATCAAAACCATAAAGTAAAAGTATTTAAGAATTAGAGATCATAACAACATAAAAAAAAAGATGTGGAATATGTATATTTTTAGTAGATTCCGAATTGGCTATTTAAAAGGTAAAACATGTAACTCAGTAACTAAATATTAATATTTATAATAAAAAACAATAAAATATTCCTACGATATAAGGAATTTTTTCAGATTTGATACCTTACAAAAATGGAAATGTGACACATAGGTATCAAATGTGTCAAAAGTTTCGGAATTTCAAGCTTTTTGATGTCTGAAGATGGAAAAAGAGACAGCTTATGTGATCCCTGACATATTGCCGTCACTTATGAGAAATCTCAAGTTTTCTAGAAAATATTTAAAATTAAAAAAAAAGATATGATATGCTTTTTTTATTCATTTCACCAATTTAAATCTAATTTATTTGAATTATGAAGAAAGTACCTATTTCTTTTCTCATTGAATATTTGTTTTTTACATAAAAATATATTTCAACTTTCTCTTTGTTCAATATTAAAAATCTATATATATAAAATCCAAATACCATTCATTCATTCATTCATAACACTCATCACGAAATCTCCAAAACTGCTGGACCGATAGGCTTGAAATTTGACAGAGACATTCCTCTCAGCCACTAGACGCGCACTAAGAAACGATTTTAAAATCGAACGACTCCTTCCCTGTTTTTTGGCGCTTTTTCGACTTCGTTTTACCCATTGAAATAACATTATGCATTGTTGAAATGCATAAAATGCAGGGTTTACTTCTCTATCTTAAGGCGACGTCTTGCCTCACTTGATAAATATAATTTGAAAACAATTTATAATTTACAATGAAATTTAAGAAGAAAACAGTGTGAATATCTGTATTTAAATATTTTAACAGTAATCAGAACGCCGAAATATATTAAAATAATTAATTACTTTCTTTAAGATTTTAATTTTCTTAAATTTATGGATCAAAAATTGAAAAGTTTCCATGAAAACAGAGCTAAAATTTCACAGAGCATGGTTTACTAGACTATAATCACTAGATTTTTTATTATAACTAGCAATCTGTTTTTACTTTTTAAGTAGCTTTTAAAGAAGTTGGTTCTTTTAAGTAGAAGGCACGATTTTAATAGTTGTTTACTTAATAACTTTTTATCGAGGATTTTTGAAATTTATTTTATTTTGAAATTAAATTTTTGAGGAATTTTGAAAGGGCAGCAGGAATACTTCATGAAAATTCTGTTTAAGACTTTAAACACTAAATTTCAAATGACTGAGATGATTTCAATTAGATTGTCTTCATCACATAGAAAGGATAAATGTTTAATAGGCAAAAAATCGGGATGGAATGAGTTATCACATTTGGAACTGGGATGGAAAAAAGGCACCGGTAATACCGGGATGAAAATTTTTGGGAACACCAGGATATGAAAATTATCGGGAACACCGCCGGTATATGAAAATTATCGGGAAAACTGGGATATGAAAATTATCGGGAACACCGTGTAATGAAAAAGTACCGGGGACACCGGGTCATGGAAGAGTACCAGGAACACCGGAATATGAAAATTATCGGGAAAACCAGGATAAAAATTATCGGGAAAACCGGGATATAAAAAGGTAGAGGAAAACCGGGATATAAAAATTATCGGGAAAACCGGGGTATCAAAAGGTACCGGAAACGCCAGGATATGAAAAAGTACCGGGAAGACTGGTATATGAAAAAGTACCAGGTACACCGGGATATATGAAAAGGTGCCGGGAAAACAGGGATATGGATATTACCAGGAACACGGGGATATATACGAAAAATCGGACATAAACTTGGGAGAACTTAAAAAAAAGGAATAAATACACTCCACCCGTGCAAGGCCGGGCAAATCAGCTAGTCTATATATATAAAATCCAAATACCACTGACTGATTCATTCATTCATTCATTCATTCATAACACTCATCACGAAATCTCCAAAACTGCCGGACCGATAGGCTTGAAATTTGTCAGACCTTCCTCACAGCCATTAGACGCGCACTAAGAAACGATTTTAAAATCGAACGACTCCTTCCCTGTTTTTCGGCGCTTTTTCGACTCCGTTTTACCCAAGGTTATTAGAGTACTAAAGGTTGGCTCATAAAATATCGCTACGTCACAACATACCGGAAGTTGGTCTCCCAATGTTAATCCTATGAGAAACAGTGCATAAAAACCGACGAAAATAACTAACTTCTACTAATTTAATTTGTCTTTTGGCGCTTGTTACTGATAGATGATAGTTCAAAATAATTTTTAAAAATGAAATAATAGATATAACTAGAGGTGGGCAAAAAACGAGTAGCAGTTAAAAAATAGCTGCTACAGGAAAAAAATTGATGTAGCTGCTAAACGTGTTACAAAATAGCTGCTAAAAATTAGCAGCCTATGTAGGCTCTTGATTGGTCAAAAAATCGCGCTTATACTGCTACGTGCTGACCAATGAGAATCGTCTAAATTTAGCAGTAGCAGTTTTTGAAATAACGATGGAAACGAGAAGAAAACACGATCCTTCCCCGTAGCAGTGGTCAGGGCGGTGGGGGTCAGTGGTGGGGGAAGTCAGGACGTGACTTTTATAACACAGCGCCATCTGTATGGTGGCGCTGTATTTATCGCTTATCTACCTACTACATTTATGTAGACAAATTACAATTCTCAAAATCAGTTCAAAAGAAGACTTAAAATCCAAATCAATCGCTTCATTAATTATGTAGAACAATGCTAAATCATTAAAGTAATAATCTATACAGCAAGCCTTTTGCTCAAGGCCAAGTATTTTTACTTATGAGCAAGTGTTTAATGATCCGTCAGAAATAAATCCCATTTCTTTCAATAATGGCAGCTCGTTTAGCCAAATTCTTTTCTCAATCTTTTTTAATCGGCTACATTTTTAATTGAGTAACTAAATATTACAGCCTTATTAGAACCTGAGAATCGTAAGAATATAAAATCATAAGTATTTTATGTTTATGTAAATTAAATTAGATTTTGTTAATAATCATCATTAAGTTCAAACAAAAAACGCAAGGGTCCCAGAGACATAAAGTAGCAAAATTTCAAATTGATAGAGAATTCAAGTAAATAAATACTGTAACATTTGGTTGATAAAATTAAATTCCAACTTGTAACAAAATTTTGTCATAAAACCATCAAAATCAATTCCTAAATGCATGGTTAACGTTGAATGTAACAAAAAAACGCCGCTGCTTAGAAAAAAAGCAGCTACAAAAATTAGCAACCTGTAACATAAATCGCAAGCGCTATTATTTAGCAGCTACTGTAACACTGCTAAAAAATAGCACGACCCTCAAGGTCTGCTAATCTGCTAATTTTTAGCAGCTATTTTTAGCTGCTACTTTTCTGTAACGAACGTAACTGCTACGTTTTCAAAAATTAGCGGATTTGCCCACCTCTAGATATAACTAGATTAATTTAGTTTTTATAGGGTTTTAATTTTTACTAATATCCATTTATTCACAGTGGGAAAATCTCATTCACGGCTGTTATCTAAGCATTGTTGAAATAACTATTGACTGTTTGAATTAGTTATTATAAATTTTAAAATTTATCATTTCTGTCACATTTTTCATTCATAATATCATATTATTTTACCTTTAATAAATAGATTGGTTTAGTCTAAATTACCATAAGTTTCATCTTTGGAATATCGTAAATTTCACAATAATCGTTTGCAAATTTTCTAAACAAATTAATAGTTATTTTTTCATTTCATATTGTTTTCTTATAAAATGCTTTATTAATTGTAAAACAAATTATTTAAAAATGCCAAAAGGTAACGGATCTTGGTGTGCGGTCTCAGGTTGTACCTATAGACCCAAATTTCATCAAGTTATAAAAAGCAATTAAAAATCAAATTTTTAAGATTTGAGCTAATAAAAAATATGCCTCTACTTATTAAGGTTAGTAAGGCACTTTAAATTGTCTAAATGGCATTTTATCTGTATTAAAAATAATGAATGTATAGTTCCAATATGTTTATAACATTGTGTTTTTTCCATATATGCAATATTTCATCTTTGGAAATCTAGATAATTAAAGATATAAACTATTAAAAGAAAGTGTTATAAGTGAAGATGTATACTCAAGTTGATAAAGTCATGAAAAAATATGTTATACAAATAATTAAAAAAAATGCTGGATAGTAAACTTCTTATTTATACTATTTTGATTTTCTATAGAAATGTGATATTAAAAAATTTTAATATTCTATCTATCATATGAATACTGAACTTGAAATGATAGCTCGATATGAAACTAAAATATAATGTAGGAAAATTGAATTAAGTAGTAATTTAGACTAAACCAATCTATTTATTAAAGGTAAAATAATATATTATGAATGAAAAATGTGACAGAAATGATAAATTTTAAAATTTATAATCTTAACTAATTCAAACAGTCAATAGTTATTTCAACAATGCTTAGATAACAGCCGTGAATGAGATTTTCCCACTGTGAATAAATGGATATTAGTAAAAATTAAAACCCTATAAAAACTAAATTAATCTAGTTATATCTATTATTTCATTTTTAAAAATTATTTTGAACTATCATCTATCAGTAACAAGCGCCAAAAGACAAATTAAATAAGTAGAAGTTAGTTATTTTCGTCGGTTTTTATGCACTGTTTCTCATAGGATTAACATTGGGAGACCAACTTCCGGTATGTTGTGACGTAACGACCTCGCTTTGTTTACATTTTATGAGCCAACCTGTAGTACTCTATTAACCTTGCGTTTTACCCATTGAAATAACATTATACATTGTTGAAATGCATAAAATGCAGTGTTTACTTCTCTATCTTAAGGCGACGTCTTGCCTCAGTTGATAAAATATAATTTGAAAACAATTTATAATTTACAACGAAATTAAAGAAGAAAAACAGTGTGAATATCTGTATTTAAATATTATAACAGTTATCAGAAAACCGAAATAAATTTAAATAATTAATTACTTTCTTTAAGATTTTAATTTTCTTAAATTTATGGATCAAAAATTGAAAAGTTTCCATGAAAACAGAGCTAAAATTTCAGTGTTTCACAGAGCATGGTTTACTAGACTATAATCACTAGATTTTTTTAATTATAACTAGCAATCTGTTTTTACTTTTTAAGTAGCTTTTAAAGAAGTTGGTTATTTTAAGAAGAAGGCAAGATTTTAATAGTTTTTTACTTAATACCTTTTTATCGAGGTATTTTTGAAATTTATTTTATTTTGAAATTGAATTTTTGAGGAATTTTGAAAGGGCGGCGGGAATACTTCATGAAAATTCTGTTAAAGACTTTAAACACTAGATTTCAAATGACTGAGATGATTTCAATTAGATTGTTTTTATCACATAGAAAGTATAAATGTTTAATAGACAAAAAATCGGGATGGAATGAGTTATCACATTTGGAACTGGGATGAAAAAAAGGCACCGTTAACCGGGGTGAAATTTTTTGGGAACACCAGGATATGAAAATTATCGGGAACACCGCCGGGATATGAAAATTATCGGGAAAACTGGGATATGAAAATTATCGGGAACACCGGGTTATGAAAAAGTACCGGGAACACCGGGTCATGGAAAAGTACCAGGAACACCGGAATATGAAAATTATCGGGAAAACCGGGATATCAAAAGGTACCGGAAACGCCAGGATATGAAAAAGTGCCGGGAACACTGGGATATGAAAAAGTACCGGGGACACCGGGATATGAAAAGGTGCCGGGAAAACAGGGATATGAATATTACCAGGAACACGGGGATATGAAAAGAGTACAGGGGACACCGGGGTGATTGGTGATACGAAAAATCGGACATAAACTTGGGAGAACTTAAAACCCGTGCAAGGCCGGGCAAATTAGCTAGTGTTACTATAACTCTATAATTATGTTTCATTGTAGTATTTTTATATTTGATGGAATTTATTTAAAAAAACATACCCCTATTTAAGTTGTTTCAATCACAGTCAAATTCACCATAAAGCATCCATTTTTTATTGATCAAACTTTCAATATTTTGTAAATAGTTACATCATTTTCTTTTACTGCATCTAACTATCATCCAATTCATAACAATAAAAAAAAGCCGAATGATGTAAGATATGAAAAATACTATAGAAAGTTACCAATTTTGAAAAATAACATAAACCAATAATCAATACGCTCTTTGAAGAGAAGCCAAGAAATTACGAAACTAATATTAAAAAATCTGCAACTTATATTGATCAATATCATGAAAAACATCATATCAAGTATATAACACTGTACACTAGGGTGTATCGAAAAAAACTTTTTTTCGATTTTGATGACGTAATAGTGCGTAAAAGTTGTCTAAGGTGTCAGAGAGTACCTGTGAATTTTTTCAGAATTTTTGGATAATTTCTTAATGTGCCACATTGGCCCTGAAGTTCCCCATGTTAATCCAATGGGGCGCGCCGCTAAAAAGGCCGAAAATCGGTTTTTCGCCCCTCATTTCTACCCTAATCACACGACGAATGTCTCGTCTCAAGTTATGGACTCTATATGATCTAGACTATCCGACAAAACTTGAATAATAGCCTAAATATCTATATTACGTTTTTTTGTATGCTCAAATTTCGTCGAAAATCGCGTATTTCCTAGTTCAAATCAGAGCCCACAATCAACATAATATAGAGATTTAAGTTATTATTCAAGTTTTTTCGGGTAGCATACATCATATAGAGTCCATAACTTGAGACGAGACATTCTTCGTGTGATTAGGGTAGAAATGAGGGGCGAAAAACCGATTTTCGGCCTTTTTGGCGGCGCGCCCCATTGGATTAACATGGGGAACTTCAGGGCCAATGTGGCACATTAAGAAATTATCCAAAAATTCTGAAAAAATTCACAGGTACTCTCTGGCACCTTAGACAACTTTTCCGCACTATTACGTCATCAAAATCGAAAAAAAGTTTTTTTCGATACACCCTACTGTACACTGTCAAATATACGCACACTTTTCTTCATAAAACACTGATTTCTCTAATTTTGTTTTACTATTTTATATTTTGCACGATAAAAAATCGCTTTTCCTGTCAGTTGTAATTTCAGTTATTATACCTACAATTAATTAAGCATAATTCGTTCCCTGCCTTTTGGTGTTCAACAGAATAAATTTTATAAAAATCAGTTTCTTGGTGTTTCATTTAAAATCAACTCCAACAATCGATTTCTCATTGATCAAAATTTCCAATATTATGGAGACAGTTTGATAAACCAGTCTGATTTCAAGGATTTCTTTATTATACTCTCCACGAGTTTCTAAAACTTGTCTCTAATGAAGTTAAGACAAAAAAATATCCTTTTGTAAACATAAACCAAAAATCAATACGTTCTTTAACATACGTCAAGAAATACTAAACCAAATAACATTGAAAAACATCATCCTTCAAATCGATCAATATATCGATAGTGTGACCACACCAATGATTTTTCTGTCACTTGAGAAAATGAATCGTCTAATAAGAAACTGATGATGTCTGTTCGTAAACCCCCACGTAATAAGAGCCCGTGATATACGATAGTTTGCCAGAAAGCCTGACTGATTTATACAAATGGATATGCTGTGCATACATTGTATAGTAAAACGGGAATTGTTTCGGTGGATAGAGTTCAAGTTGTGATGGAAATTTCACCTGAAGGTTCACTGAACTTGTAATAGTTATGCAAGTGTGTGAGTAGTATAATTAAAAAATGAAATGTTATGTTGGGTGCACTGTGTGAAAACATCTAAAGTGAGCAAAAAAAACCCAAACAAACATGTAACATTATTTTCTAAAGGAACTGGATATTGTATTTTATTGATAGAATTTTCATGTTATTTAACAAGTTTTTAAAAGAAATATTTAAGCTCCTCGGAATGGCAATGCTTTGAGTAGTGGGCGCACTTGAGGGTTTTCTGTTTTAAAGTGTCTATCTTGTTCGGAACTGTTGTCTTTTACCTGCCAATAAGGAAGTTGCATGTGTCAGATTTTCAAAAACAAACAAGTGTTCCGTATGGTTTTTTGTATGGTCAAATGAAATATCTAGTCAATTTAAAAAAATGTACAGGTAATTTAATATTTTAATTTAAAAGTCGAGAAAAAAATACGTGACTGAAAACGCTTATTGTTTGAAGATGTCAACAATCATACCATCAACTCCATTTTGCTTTCAAACAATGTTTATCGCATGATGACGTCAACATACGATGATCCCTAACTCGCGCGCTTTTAAAAAGTGGATTTTTGTTAATTTTTTTGGCAATCAAAATATTTCTCGATCGGCCTCAAATTTTGAGTAGTTGCTTTTTTTGCAAGAAGAATCGATTAAAAAAATCAAAAAAATCATGCAACTTCCTCATTATTAAACTATAGACTTAAGATAACTGCTATACGAAATAAGGATATAATAAAAATGCCGCAGATTTGTTTATTTCAATCTTTGGACTCATACCAGTAACATTTTGAACGGCTCAATTAGTAACTCCTTTACACTTATTATGAATTTAATTATTTTTAAAAATTAAATATGACTACTATAATTGAAACGAGTTAAATGCAAATGAGCTAAAAAATGCTTATAAAAGATTGAGTTACCTCGACGTTCCTGAAGGCGCGCAGATAATTTTTTTTCTTTAACTAATTGAGAAAACGAATCTAAATTATTTTTAAATGCACTTATACGTACAGAGAAATACGTTCTTTTATTTTCTTAGAAAGATTTAATTCGTTGGAAGCAGATAATTTTTTTTCACAGGGTGAAAAACATATAACCATATCAGTGTAATTAGCATAACTGTGAAACTTAAGATCTAAGTAATCACTTATATATTTTCTCAAAGGATAGATAACGAAATATGTCAAATGAAAATTAGTGGAAACTGAACCTTTTAAGTTCTAAAAAAAGTCATGACTTAAAAAAAGTCCTCAAATTCAATACATTGATTAAGTAATTTAATGTCGCATCTTTTAATTAACAAAAGTTAGAGTCAAAGTTAAATTCATGCTTCAGAAGAAAACAAAGGAGAAATATTTTGGGCAAAACAAAATACAAATGATTCTTTTGAATATCCCTTTTCCAATTGAAAATAATTATAAAATTATACAAGTGGAAGAATTTTTTAAAGAATTTTATTCAAACTAAAAAAGTTATATGAATTTCCATCAATTATCATCGTGAATAGGTTACTTAAAAAATTCAACACACAAGTTATAGTTTTGTATTTATTTTGTAAAGTAGGAATAAGAATGATGTGATGGGGGGCAACTGAAAATTAGTTTTCTTTATAAAAAAAGTTTTATTTAGAATGTACTGAGTTGAAATATACTCACTTACTCACAAACCGTTGCAATACATAAGGAGAAAAGAAATTAAACAATTCTTGTCATTTATTCTTCAAAATCAGTGCTCAGTACATTGTTCACTATCATCCCCTCTAAGCTAAAGTTTAAATTTAGAAAATTGTGTAGAACAATAATCAAACAGAAATTAATTGTGTTACGTAGTATCTTTCCCCTTTCTTATGATTCTGTTGCTGCTTTAGGGAACGTCCATAAATTACGTGAGGTCAAAAAGGGGGAGGGGGGGGGGTCCAGCAAAATCTCACCTAATCTCACCTGGGGGAGGGGGGAGTCAATTAAAATCTCACGTCAACTTTTAATTTAGAAAATACACGTTTTTTCTTTAAATTTTTTAGCAAAACTACTGGAAAATGCGAAAATTAGTCAAAAAGCGATTGAAAAAATCTCACGAGAGGGGGGTCCAGCGAAATCTCACTAAATCTCACCAAGGGGGAGGGCGGGGTCCAGAATTTGGAAAAAACACCTCACGTAATTTATGGATGCTCCCTTATGTAAAAATAAACTTTGCCATAAAGACCTAATTGTATGTGAAACAAAATAAGTAGCTTAAATCTGAAATGTTAATAACTTTTCTGAGAATATTTCCGGACTGAAAGCCAAGAGGACTCCATAAAGTGATATGGCAAAGATTATTAGAAAAAGAAAGAGAAGTGGCTGGAAGGACCAGCTGGCAGGAGGCGAAGGGGCCTGCAATGGACACTAGACAGGGCAAGGTGAAACTTGGGATTTAGAGCCTATTGTGCAAAAATGAGCGCTAAAAGACATGATGATGATGATCAGTCCAAGCTAAAATCACAAGCGATTTCATTTTCAAAAATAATGATGGACTTATTGACCTGAAAAATTTCAATCACTTTATATTCCTGTTTATTTTCCTTGCAAGAGGTATAAGAGAAATACTGAACTATATTTTTATTATTATTTAAATTAAAATGCATTCCCTTATAAAAGAAACGCACAACTTAGTGTATGTTTGACTTTAAGATATTTTCTAAAGTAGTTCACCTTACTTGAATTAACGAATTAAATTATGATCAATATGATTAGTATTCATATTAAATTTGTTTAAATCTATTAATCTAATACAAAAACTCGTTACTCATTGCTCGTTACTCATGAACTTTTTTCAATGGGATTTCTGTAAGCTGTTACAAAAACTAAAAACCCCGTAAAAAACCCTACTGATTGTGAAATATTCCCAGCATAAAAAACTTCTTTCAAAGATTTAGCTTTGCTAAACACTCATTGTTTGAATTTTTTGCCTCAAATTTAAGAACAGCTTCCTAAAAAAGTTGTGACAAGGAATATTTCACGAGTCAACAAATTGGTTTACAAATATTTACATAACAATTCATTTTATTTCTGCATGGAAGGATTTTTCTCAATTGCTGACGTAATTTACGCTTGTTGAATGCTGAAGGAGCCATGAAAATATTTGCCCTGGTTGTGTCCGTAAAATCATTCCACGAGAAAAATTTCTATGAGAAAACGTTCGTTGCATTTTCTAAAAGGCAAGGGAAAAAACTTTAAAAGGAAGTTGAATTAAAAAAACGTTGAAAATTCTATAAGAGTCATTGTTTGAAATGTTTGTTTTAGAAATTGAATTAACGTTACTGCATATTGCTGTGTTTAAAAATGGCTTTACAGAATATATGGCTAGAAAATGTAATTTTTACGAAACAAAATATATTCTTATTAAACTGGAATCGCTTCGCTATCCTCACAAAACATTCTTCACTGAACTTACTAAATTTATAAAACATTTTAAAAAACAATTAGCAGAAGAAAAACAACTTTCAAAATACGTCACAAGTCATCTTCATAAATAACACTATCTTAAAAGTTAGAATATTTTTTGGTTCTAAATCATTAATAATTTTATCAAAATGTTTTTCAAAATGAATGAATAATGTTTTAAATATCCAGCAAGTTTACAAATAACTCTTGTTAATCAACATTAAAAAACTATTACTATTGATTTCGATTATCAGACTTAAAATTATAAATTTCAGACAAAATGTGCTAAATTTAGTATAAATATCATATCGGTAAGTTTTTAGAATACCTTCATCAATCTTTAAATGATATTTAATTTCGAAAACACTCTAAAGTACATTTTAAAGCTTAAAAAATTGTTTCATCATAAAATATGGCGTCAATTAGTCATTGTGATTGGATGCATAAGTTGTTTGACAGTACTTTTTTTGTATAGGTGAGACCTTATCCATAATCTAAAAAAAGAAATATTTTAAAATTGAGATGTTTTTTTAGAAATTCTAATGACATATTGCTCATCCTCATAAGAATCCGAACAGTTTGATACCAAAAATGTGTTATACAGATCAGTAATTAAAAAGCCTTTCTCTGGAAACCATTCATCAAAAACTTTTTTTTTAGAATAGAGAGAGGCTTAAGAACGACCGTAATAAAGTTAATTAACTAAACCTTAAGGAACTATTTTTTAAATTTTATGTTACCAAGATGCGTAAAACAAAACATATTTCAGTTTACTTTGCTTTTGACCATTGAGAATTTTCGAAATAATTTCTACGAAAGAGCTCCCTTCGGAGAATAGAACAATAAGTTATCATACAAATTTTAGGGTTGCAAAAAAGAACTAATTCATGCACTTTTTACAGATTTGTCACAGTATATAAAGCATGGAAGTAAAACCTTAAATTTTTTACAACCTTAGTTACTTTGTAGAGGAAAGGAAACTCTAATGTTATTTTTCTAGAAAAAAAAGACATGGGTTATAAATATGATATCAAGCGCCTTTTGTGAGATTACAAATTATAATACCCCTTGTCGCTCGTAAGTTTAATTTAAAGAAAATAATTAGCTATAATTTTTATTACCTAATGATTTCATTTCTGCTCTACAGCAATCAAAGGGAAAGATAATGTGTAATGTCAGAAACAAGAAAACCAGTTCAGCGAAAGAAAAACTACAGTAAAACAACTCTAAGAAAACTCTTTTCTTCCCAGAAGGTTACCAATTTTCGCTTTAATGTTATTTTATTAGTTGTGTATTATATTTTCTTGTAAAATATAATTTAGTCATAAATTCAATCAACTTGAAATCAATTTGAAAATAGGAATAATATTTTTCGTTTCCTTTCTCACTATTCTATTTTCATAAAGCAGAATTCTACCAATATTTATTCATGATTCCATTTTTTTCAAAATTTAGATGTAACGTTAAACTAACCTTTTTACCCCGTCTGGGGAAAATTAGACACCTTAATAAAAATTTATTGTTTAATATCTCCACAAGATTTTAGTTTAGTAGATGGTTGTGAAACTTTAGGTGTTTCTTCCAACACATACATTTAAAAAAATGTACTGATACATTTTTGAAAATTTTCAGAATTATTCCAAACTTTATATTTCTGAAGAAAAAAATCACATATTGCCTGTTTGGGGTCTCATAGATTTGTGTAAAGTATGGTAAAACAAGGTAAAGAATTTAATATAAAAGGCTACTATTTCATGCTATTTCTTAAAGTAAAATACTGTTTATCCCAGGGAATTTTAATACTTTTTTCTATTAATTTGCACTGAAAGAACACAATTAACAAAGCGTTTGATTTATTGATTTAATTTATATTGTCAATTTTTTCTAGAGATGGATGTGTTCAATACTTTTTAAACACTCGACATATAAAATCCATCAGCACTAAAACATAAATTAACATTCTTGAGCTAACAGTAAAAAATTACTAAATGATGTTTTTCACAGCTACTGAGTGTTATCAGGACTAACAGAGAATAAGCCTTGAAATCTGGACCATGGTCAGATTTAAGAGGACGTTGGTGGTAGAGTTTTACTGCGCTGGAGAAAGTACGTTTCAGAGAAAAAGTTTAGATTTGAGAACAAATAAAAGAGGTCAATCAGTGGTCAATTAGCGTACAAATTGACCGAAAAAGAAAGACTCATTGGAAAGAAGCGTGAAGGGAAACCCCCAAACCACACAAAGATATTATCTATCTATCGGAGCCATAAAATCAGGAATCTTTATCGCCCCTAAGAGGATGATTATTTGTCCCCCATGCCCAACAACTTTTTTAAAAATGCGGTATTTTTAACGGTAAAGGAGGTTTTCAATGCATTCAGAGATATCTTACCCCCAAAAAGTCTTTAGCTTGCCCCCCCTCAGTGTCTTTCTGTCTCCCAAATCTGCCAATGCTGTTAATCTGTCGATTTACTGGGAATTCCATCTCCAGAAGAGTTAACAAGACTCCACAGAGAGCTGCTGCAAGATGCAATGTTATCAGAAACACCTCTGAAAAAATTCTTTATAATCCGGATTTTCAAAAAACAGAAAGAGCATCTGTACTATTTCATGGACGAAATTGTGTAAATAACCTCTTTATCATTTTGACAAATTTCTCCTGCCCAAGAGTTTCCACTAAAATCCTAGAGCGCGTCCTTTAGAAACCGAACCTTGATCAACTCCTGTAGTATCCCCACGTTCACTCGCGGGTTTATATAATCCCGACATCAAAAAGAGTTCCAAATCGCAGCTGACGCAGTGGCCACCAGACGGCGCCATGGCGAAAGCCGGGGGCCGATCGACCGGCGACAAACCCCGGACCGCATGGGTCGCCCACAATCCATGACGCAAGCAGCCGCCCAGCACGTGCGAATGCGACGCTTGTCCTACCCGTGTCTTCGGGTGTCCACCCGGGCTTCCCCCGTGCTCCTTTTACGGCTTCGGATTATCCTCCCGTTAGCAGCTGATTGATGGTAGTAGCTACTACGAGTTGATCGAAATCTGCAAGCATGAGTCTGGTTCCGAACCCGTCGTGCGGACTGCATTCATTCTTGGGTACGAACTGCATGAGCATGAGTTGTTGGTGCACGAGATCTCAGTAATTGTTGTGTTTATTGCGCTTGAGAAGTACCCGAGATTGCATGGCCATGAAAATTTGTGTGGAAAGTTACTAGTGAGATGTGCGAACCGCTTTGAAAAAAAACTTCGAATGGCAATGAAAGGATTCGTACTTGATTGGTAACATGGATTAGTTAGTTTTTTGTTATGTTTTAACAGTTGTGTGCATAAAACTAGACTGAACAGAAATCGATCTGAGTTCTTTTTTTAGACATTTTAAATACACTATTTTACTTTTGAAGGTTGTTGGTTGATCGTGACAATACTCTAATTTATAGTGTTTTGACAATCTTGAACTCATATTCAGCATTAAATCGAAATCCAATAGTAGCACCTAGTATTTCAATTGATTTTACATTTAGTATTTTGATCAACTTTTCAAAATTTTTATTATTGTTGAAGAAACTTAGTTTATGAACAATAACGATAAAGAATAGTGTAGCCAAAATATGATATTTTAAAGTCATAGTTCTCTAGCACAGGAATTTTAAAAGGCTGGTTTTATATTTAAATATATTTTGATTCAACGCCACAGAAAAAAGTAACTTTGTTTTTAGAAAACTTAAGTTGAATTGCGATTCTGAAAAGTAACTAATTTATTTTAGAAAATAGATGATCAGTAATTTTCATCAAAAATTACAGATTACTATGACTATTTGATGTAGCATGCCTTCTAGGTTATAACTTGTAAAAAGATGCTTTCGTCTTCTGATAAGATTTAAAAATGAAAAACCAACAAAAGTATATGGAAACAATTTTAAGAATGATTTATTTTTTGAATATCAAGAAATCAAAATGTAAAGATTTAATTTTATTTCTGTCATCCAAATTCAAATACAGTTCATTAACTATAAAAGGAACTGTTTGATATGAGAAAAAAATTATGCATACTGCATTCAAAATGTAAAAGACTGGGTAAATCAAACTAAAGAAAATCCCGAAACTTATGCATACCATTAAACTTGACTATTGACCAAATTTCAGTAGCTACCTTGAGAAGATATACATGACCTAAAAAGATACAGACTCAAGACTGATCAAACCCAAATATTTTATATACATTTACCATATCCTTAATGACAATACTAATACCTGAGAGTTCTCATACCTGATAATACCTGATCTCATAAGAACAATAATTGATGCAAGCGATACAATAGTAATCCTTGGATGCAGATAAGAAATATAGATACGCTTGTATTCTATCGTTATATTATCATAAAGATACTTCACCAAAATATGTATTGAAAGAGATTTATAAGTATTTGAAAATACTAGACAATTCTATCTTTGAAAAATAGCTATTCTGGTTTAAAATTGTTAAAAGAAATATTTGTGGAAAAGTAGTTAACTCATTTTGTAAGTCTGGTTGTAGTTATTGATTGAATCAGATACAGATCTTTTGATCACAAAGCTTCAAACGAAGGTGAAGCTCAAAGATAATAATAAAGGAGAATTGTTGATTCAGGACAAATATCATTAAAAGCATTACATCTGCCTGACTTTTATAGAATGCTGTCTTACATGATATCTCACCCACTTGTTCCTTCATATATTGGTAAAACGCTTAAATCCAGAAAACTTTTAATCATTATGCTTCCAGCCAAGTCCTAAGTCTATGTTGTTGATCAGAACAAGATCTTTGAAAGTAATACAAGGACTGACTTCTAAGTAAACTCATCCTCCAATCCAAACCCTTTACAGAATTTGTCAACTGTCAAATACTGGTAAATTATACACAAGAACCTTTGCTTTCAAAGCATTCTTCTAAGTCAACAAGATCTTCAAAATAAATACACGGGATTGACTTATTAGTAAAGTCTTTCTCGAAATCAAACATCTCATAGAGTGTATTGATCTTTGGATGTTTTCAATGCTTTCCACCAAGTCCTAATTCTAAGCTGAGACTAAAAGTAATACATGAGACTCACTTGTAAGTGGAGTCTTACTTGAACCCACATATCCCACTTGTAGACCACCAAAGTTTGAAAAGACTCTCAGGTACAACAACAACACTCAAAACCTTCCAATGCATTCCACCCAGCACTAACGCCTCCGATGACCGCCGGTCTGCTTCACGCCAAGAAATCCTCGATGTCAAACGACGAAGGCAGCAGCAGCGGGAGCAAGGCGCCCCACACGCGGGTGCTGCGACTGCCCACCGTGGACAGCACACCGGTCAAGCACCCCCGGCTGTCCCCGCCGGCCGTGGTGGTGACGGCCGACGACTCGGACACCATGTGCCCCTCAACCCCTCGCATCCCCATCTCAAAGAGCCTGGTGGAGTTCCGGGCAAAGAGGGCGAACGGGGCGGTGCCAGGGCGGCAGGAATCCGGGGAGAGCTCGTCCCCGGAGGGGGCGGTGGCACTGGGGCTGTCGCCGACCACCCCTGGAGGGGAGCACCATGCCGGTGAGTTACATTTTTTTGGTACTTGAGTATTATTATACCGTCGACCGTTCAGCAGCCGATAAATTCAGCGGAACAGAATAGTCAATAGGATTTGATAACGTTTTCTGATTCAGCGGCACGGTCGAAGGCATAATACGCAAGAACCCATTTTTTGTTGTTTTACGTTAGGTTTTTTCAGCTGACGCAAATGATAAAACATAATTAGCACAGCAATAAAATAACATGACACAGACTGAAGATTCCGTAATTTGATGGTCGAAGTCATAGGACCATCTTGGAACTTCTTACCTTAGCTCTTATACTGGCTAAATCCGTTATCTTATGACAGCAATAATTATTGTTTGTGGGGTGGTTCTTTCGTTTTATCCCCTCGATTATAAGTTTCAGCGGCACAATTAATGAGCTTTGGCTATGCATTTTCATTTTCAGTGGCGCAGTCGATGGGATAATACGGTACCTTTTGTGTCAATGTTGTCTGTCAATGATGCCCTTTGTCGAAATAAATCCATCTGAATTTAGGCCGGTATCGAAAACCATTTCCACTATTGGGTTTTTACTAGCCGCTATCGTTTATATAAAAAGTGAAACTATTCCAACTTCATTTTAATGGGTGTATTTGATTCAAATGGTGTTCTTTAGAATGTTTTAACACTGTTTTTTTAAAATAAAATTAAAAAAAATTTATTTCGGATACATATCGATAGTTGAGGTGTTGCCTATACTATTTTCCTTTAGAATTGGTGCCTGAGACGTAATGTATTAGAAGCAGTTACTACTGTAATTATCATCGAAAATTTTTTCTTGTGCAATAACAAGGCAGCCAAAACAGAAGTAGTTAAAATACTGTAAAAAAAATCGTTCCCGGAAGTTGTGTGATGAGTGTTATTAGGCGTTTTTGAGCGTTTTCGATCCTGCTCCAGGGGCCAATTCTAAATGAACAGACTATAATAAGGGAACTTCTTATGATACAAGTAGTTTCCAATAGGCTATAGAAGGATTATTATCCTTTCGGTTAAAGAGCAAGCTCCAGAGAAGGTGTTTAAATTGTTTTACTTAAAGAATGGGTATATATGTTACGGGCAAAGTTATTAATTAGGCATTATTTATAATGCTTAGAGAGGAGGCGGGCAAAGTCATGAATTTCATTGATAAATGCCATTGAATTTATCACATTGCCCTCCTCCACTTCGGGCATTATTAATAATGCCCGATTTATCTCATTTCCCGTAACATATAGACTGTTAAAAACATGAGACCCCATTGACTGGCCAATTTAAGGACTAAAATATACAAAATTGACTTTTGTTCAAATTTGGAAAATGATTTCAAAATAAGCCGATATCATTGACATTTTTCGGGTTAATCCCCTCTTATTAGTCTGCCAAAAGCTGAGTGGATGACTTTATTTACCTTCCACTGACTAACTCGCTTGCATCCTTTATCAAACTGCTTGGGACACCTACTTTGAAACCCCAAAGAGTGACCTATCAGATTAAAAACTACAGTTTTTGCGGTAAAAATACTTATATGTTAAGAATTCATTTATAAATACACCTCTCACCTTTGAATAATGAACCGAGTTTGTACCACATGAAATTATTTTTAGTGACAAAGGAAGTTCTTGTATTTTATCGAAATTATATAGTATACGAGCGCTATTTATATCCTGTGATATAAATGATTGATGCTAAAATCAAAACAAAAGTATTTGAGTATCATGAAATTCTTGTTGAATCCAAATGAGTATTCTGTTTATAAGTACTTAAAACTTTTGAAATTTGTGAATCAAATCCTATAAACTTCTAAGGGTAATTTATTTCAAGTGAATGGTATTTATTATATCTCATACTTTTTCTTCCCAGCCCAATACTTAATTTTCCAAGTATGGGAGCGTTTTTCTTAATACCTTATAATTTTATTCATAGAGGGACTAGACAGTGTCTGAAATAGGCTCTTTTAAATCTAACCTAATTAAGCGTCTTAATATTCCTCCTTTTTCTTTTATTACATTAATCATATCGTACGAATTAATTTTAAAAATATATGACAAAAGAAAAGGTAATAATTTTTACTCTAATTTTTTTGTCTTATTAATGAGACACCAAGGTTGAAAAGTTATATTTAGGTATATGATCACGTGAAAGGGGGTATGAGAAAAAAAATATTATTGCTTTAAATTTTTCAACGAAAATGTTAGAATGGGGTGGGGGAACTTTTATAATTATTATATGAGTTGATGAGAAGCCAACAGATAAAACTGACGATGTGTGATATCATGTGAGGTGGATGAAGTTGTGAAAATACTAAAAATTTTATTGGACAAGCTTTGGTGGTTTAACATTTTATATTTATTTCTTTTATCTTATTGGATACTACACTACACATATGGAAATGAAGGTCTCCAGTAACCAGAATCAAGTTAGTGATACGAGACTCAATTAAAAATAAACTACAGTAAATATCTGGATCATTGGATAATAATGGAAAAGTGACGATTCTTCTTAAAAATGTACTACATCCAAAATATTTTACAGGCTTACCGGTTGTTATGGATCTTCCGTGTCGGAAAAACAACAATACAAGTAATGCGGCAATTACAATTATGTAACTTAAAACTGTAGTTAGATAATCGACATGAAAATTTCAGATCCATTTATTCTTGCTCAAAGCGATCCGCATAATTGGAGATTCGGTTAATCGGAGTTAGGAAAAAATAAATTTCTATTTCAGTTTTTGGAATTCTAATAAAACGTTTTTTTCTGGTGTTACGATTCTTTTGATTTTAGAAATCTTCTGGCCACAACGTAAGTAAACTCTCGTTTAAACGAAATGAAAATTTAAAAAAATTCACTTACAAAATATAACCAATTACATCCTATTACTATCATTAAGAATACTTAAAAGTCTGTTTGGGTAAAAGGTAAGAGCTAGGCCTTCCATGTATCGACTGAAAAATTCATGTTTTCCAACATGTACAGTTTCTCAGTAAAAATACAGCAATTGACTTGAAAACGTAACGAAACAGCTGATGAATTATTAATTCTTTCCGCTATACTTTCTTTGAAAGCAGAGCCTATTCAAACCATCATCCTGTAGCTATGGTAACGTTTTCCACAAATTCCATTCCACCAAGTCAGTTTCGGTAGATATTTCCTATGTAATCACATATGAGAGACTGGATGTGTTTATAAAATATTTCACTACTCCATATCTGCGTAAGATCTCTTACTTGATGTAAAATAAATCCAGGTTGCCTTGTGTGAATACTTTCTTATGGTTTTTAATAAATTTTTCCGCCTAAAGAAAAAAAATATCAAAAGAAATTGATTGTAAGTTTTTGTTAAAATTTATATTAGTTTCGTAATTTTTTAATAAGGAGTTAAACACATGTATCACTCCATAAACATTCATATTCACGTGTTTAAAAGCTGCATTGCTTATTTATTTTTCAAACAAAAGGTATCATCCAAAGTTTCACACTTACAAAACCAAAACTTCATAAAATTAAAAATAAGTTGAAAATGTTTAAGAAACAACTTATTGAGCATTAACATTTTCTAGTTACAACATTTAGTGAAAGCAAACCTGAAACAAACATTTTGTAGAAATACTTTTTTGTGAAGAATTAAATTATCTCATGCATGGGGATTCAAACTTTTCCAAATGAGTTTAGTTAAAAATGAAACTTTTCTCATAAAAAAGAAGAAAAAGGGGCTTCTCTGGCATTTAATTAAATTAAAGACTACTAAATAGAAGGATCTTTACATTTAATAAGTAATGTTGAACCAATTTAGGCAACGTAGAATTTTAGCCTGGTTTAGCGTATAAAAAATAAATACTATTTTGGACTAATTAATTTTTAGGGCCATATAAAGTGTCTGGAAGCATTTTTGTAATTCGTGTATTTCATTTTATTTTGCTGAGAGGAGGTTTAAAGAATATGGTTTGTGAGTTTTGCGTTAGTGTTTAATTAGTTTTAAGGTTGCATAAAAATAATTTTTTCATGCGTATGAGTGACTGTTGAAAAATAATATCAGTCTCCAGAATGTGAAAAAAATATGCGTATTATGTAATTTAATGAATAAAATGAATAAATATAAGGCAGTCGATCAAAAAAATTGCTTTGCTCATGACCAGACCATTTTAAAAATAACAAAATTAATAATTGAAATAACTTACGTTTTTTGAAAACTTTTAAAGATTTATAACCGAACAGTTCGTGGAAGCAAAAAATTATTTGCAACTTCTTTCAAGAAAAATGGAAATATTTTCTAGTAAAACGAATAAACTGTTCAAAATTTAAGACGTGTTGTTAAAATACATTTTTTTGTCTTGGAAAATATGTGTCAAAATTTTTACATCCCGCATTTGACGTTGTCACCACCAAAATGTATGGAAGTTCCATTTAGATTTGACCAATTTTAAAATGCGGTTTTATTTTTACCAATGTCACCTATGGTCTGAAATAAGGCTTCAATTCTTAATTAAACAGTTCTAAAGATATGAGATTTCAATTGAAAATGAAAAAGTGTTAATATGATGTCAAGAATGTGAGTCGAATTGTCTTCCTAAATTGAAAAAAGTTAAAGGGTTTATTTCTTCGGAATCAAAGTGACTAAAGTATTTGAAGAAACCCCTTATTGCAAACAGTATATTTATGGCGTCACCTCCAACTGTGGACCGGTTTCGTCCTTGTTAGGATTCATCAGCACGTTATAGGATGGTAACGCCAGAGAGAGGAGGGCAAGTACTAGTCTAGCCGACTATAACTGAAAAAGTGGTGACCATTGATTAGTCCTCCACTCATCTGCTGGAATGACAACGGCATTCCTAGGACAGATTTAATTCCAGAAAGGCACCTCCTCTCTCTTGCGTTACCACCCTATACCGTGCTGATGAGTCCTAACAAGGACGAAACCGGTCCACGGTTGGAGGTGAAGCTTGAGAGTTGTGAGTTTACACCTATTGTCCGCTTAACCAGCAAAATATATATATGGTGAAATTCTTCTTTCAATATCTTTATGGTTTGTCTTTAACCATTTGAGATTTTAACCATTGAAAGAGCACATTTGAAAGTTCAGGTTCAAAATATGCCTGAATCTTCTAGGTGAGGCCAGATAGTTTGCTGAATGTTAATTTATTGTACTCATTTGGTTAGTAATAGATTACTTACTTTGCTAACTCCGAGTAGTATTAGGACTTATTTACGAATTTAACCGTATCAGATTCGTAGATATTATTGATTGATTTTCCAAAGTTATAGACGCCTTACGTGCTCGAAACAAGGCAGTGGAGCAATTATCTATTAAGAAATTATGTTATTTTATTATGTTATTAAGTTTTTTATAGCTTTTTCATGTCTTTTAAAACTAATGTGTACCTAATTTTGACACAAAATACAGGTTTTTTTAATAATTTTTATTTTATACAGATTTTGTCACCTGGTATTATCTCCTTTTATGTATCATAATAAGCAATATTGTTTTCCTTATTACCTAGATTTTCTATTTTCCACATAACCGTCGGTCACACTTAGTCAGATAAACTAGGCAACCACTTTGTTATTTATACCGAAAATGCGTTAATTGAAAAATCACACAAACGAAACAAAAATCCATCCCTTTAAAAATACATAAATCCAACTTTCCAACCAAAAATTTCTTTTTACTCTGAATAGAATTCATTCCTGTGAATCAAATCAAAGTGACTATAATAACTATATTTTCATTTTTCACCATAGAGAAAATTAATTTACCACTCGCATAAAGAGTTAAATGTTGTCAGAATAATGTGTTGGGAACACCAGACAGCATACGTACTCAAAACACAATATTTCCTAATCTAGCCTCTAAAGGAGCACAAGAAGAGTAAATACTTCGCAAAAAGGCCCATTTAACGCTTTACCCAAAACAAAACTGGACCATAATTGTCACTTAAGGCTATCCGAGAAAGCTCTTAAGGTTCATGATTTGTGGGTTGTTATGATGGATGTAACGATGACCGGGACTTTATGGAACGCGGTATTTTCTTCTTGAAAAGCGGTCATCACTACCGGTCATTTGCTCAAGAAATGCTGACATAATCCCGACCATTAGAGTGAAAGCTCTATAAAGTGCCTATAAACGTCGGAAGTGCTTTGTTTTACGCAACAAGGCATTTCCATTACCTCAAAACTAAAGCGTCGGAACTACATGGTCTAATGATGTATTTATTCTCCAATATGCGTTTCCTACTGCAAGTCGCATTAGTGTTGAGTTGAGTTGAAGATTGATTTGAGACATTTGCTCACAAAATTTGTTTACCATTACAATTACCATTTTTATAACAAAAATGGTACTTAAGGATTACCCGGGAGTAAAAGTAGAGTTTTATACTAACTTTTGCCTAAAATATCAAAATAACACACATTAAAATATCTCAACTAGCAATGATTCTTTTAACTTTTGTTGAGACTTCAATGTAGGAAATAAGATGAATTTATTTGGATAACTGCAACAATTTTCAATTTTGCTTTTAATGTGTTCCGAATGTCTTAAAACTTCTAGAAAACATTTTATTTCTTAGATTTACGCGCCCAATAATTAATTATTTGCAATTAAAAATCACCTAGTTTCGGAATCACTTTGAAAAGGCAGTCATGTGATTTGAATGCCTGTGACGTATGAAGTGTAGCGTCGAAATCTTTGAAGGAAGATTCTCAGCAAGAGAAAAAATAAGACTGTATTTTATTTACATAATTAGGTATAATTCAAAATGTGCTTTAGTGCACAAGACAAAACAAAACCGCTTAGCGCGGGAGACAGACAAGAGCGTACTTAACGTACTTTCTCGGAAGCGAGACAGCTAGTGAAAAAAGGGTTAATAACAATAATGTCCAGAGGGCGCCACCAGGGAATGTGGTAGCCAACATCCCGGCCCCCGTTGAAATAACATTTCAACAATAAAATTAATATAATCAAAAGAACACATAAATACACTTATATCAAAAAATACTAAATGACTATCATAAAACACAATAATCATAAGAGATAAAGCAATAATTTGATAAACAATCAAAAAGAATATCAAAATTAAAGGATTAAGTAGTTGTAATATCTTTAGAAAAAGGCAATATACATATGTTAGATACAGCTCTTTTGTACTCTCCTTTAGAGGTTTTTACCTGTACGACTCGAATAAAACCATCCTTACCTGGTGTAACTGCCGTTATTTTTCCGATCAACCAATTTAAAGGAGGGAGGTTAGGCTCTTTCAACAGTACCATAGTTCCAACACTTACATTGTTTTTGCTGAAAAACCATCTTGATCGTTGTTGTAAGTGGCTAAGGTAGCTGTTGCTCCAATTCTTCCAAATAGTTTGGACCATTTTTTGAATACGCTGCCATTTACTTAACAAATTATCCTTCGTATCAACAAAATTTGGATCGGGGAGGGCAGTGATAGGTCTTCCTAAAATGAAATGACCGGGAGTAAGGGTCTGTAAATCTTCAACATCACAGGAGAGGGGAGAAAGAGGGCGTGAATTTAGTACAGCTTCTATTTGTGCAGTTACAGTAAGGAATTCCTCAAAAGTTAATTTAGAAGAACCTACAACTCGCTTTAAGTGATACTTAAAGGATTGAACACCTCTCTCCCATAAGCCTCCAAAGGAAGGTGAACGAGGTGGTAAAAATTTCCACTTGATTCCTTCCATAGTCAAGAAACTGGAAAAATCAGAATTTACTTTATTTAGAGATTTTAGTAATCGGTTGATTTCTCTGTAAGCACCTACAAAATTAGATCCATTATCACTAAATATAGTTGAACTTTTACCCCTACGAGAGAAAAATCTTTTTAAGGTAGCAATTAATGCATCAGAAGACAAATCAGTGACAATTTCAAAGTGAACAGATTTTGTAACCATACACACAAAAATAGCAATATAAACTTTGTGATACATTCCTTTTCTTTGTCCTTTGTACTTAATTAGGAAAGGACCACAAAAATCTAATCCTACACTTAAAAATACAGGGTTTGGTTCCAATCTTTCTGCTGGTAAATCCCCCATTATTTGGGTAACTTCCGTTGGTTTTACATGGAAGCATGGAACACAATTATGAACAATTTTTCGGGAAATATTGCGACCATTGATTGGCCAATACTGCTCTCTAATAGCATTCAAAAGACCCAAAGGACCAACATGTAAATTTACAATGTGAAAATACATAAAAATAGTTTCAGTTAACTTACTATCTTTTGGTAATAAAATGGGATATTTTTTATCAAAGTTAAGAGAAGAATTCGAAAGTCGACCTCCTACTCTAATCAAGTTATCCTTGTCCAGAAAAGGATGCAGAAATCTTAAAGGACTGTTAGACGGAACATTATCTCCTTTTTTCAAAGCATTTATTTCTACAGTAAAAGCTTTTTTCTGAACATGCTTTAGCAATGTTATTCTAGCATAGTTACATTCTTCAATTGAAAGTGAACCACTTAATTTTTCATGTCTACAATTCTTAATGAATCTAAGAACAAAAGCTAAGATACGAATCAACTTATTAAACTTGTTAGACATATTAATTATTTTATCAAACAATTCTACTTCAGAGGTCTGAATTAAGGATTTAGATTCTAAGTTTTTAAACTCACAAACAACATCTTCATTATTTAAAGAGTCATTCAGTTCAATGTTAAAAAGAAGAGAAATGTCAGGTCCTGACCACCAAAGTTTACAGTTTATAAGGTCAGGTGCATTTGAACCTCTTGAAGCAATGTCTGCAGGATTGAGTTCCGATTGAACGTGTCTCCAAGAAAAATTGGAAGTTAAAGTTTGAATTTGAGACACACGGTTAGACACAAAAGTTTTCAAGAGATGAGGAGGAGTTTTTATCCAAGCCAAAGCTATAGTAGAATCAGAATGTAAACTTACCCCATCCAAGTCAATATGAAGGGCAGAAATTACCTTGTTGACCAGTTTAGATAACAGCAGGCAAGAGCACAACTCTAACCTGGGTACGGTTAGGGTTTTTAGAGGAGCTACCCGAGTCTTACTGCAGAGGAGTCGTCTAGAAGAGTTACCAGTGGGAGAAGTAGAATTCACATAGATGACTGCAGCATATCCCTTAATGGACGCATCACAAAAACCATCCAAGGTCACTCGGACAGCATTTTTGGAAAGCACAAATCTCGGGATCTGGAGGTTCTGCAGGGATGATAGAGACTGAATGAAGAACTCCCATTCTTTAGATACAGCGTCAGGTAAAGGCTCGTCCCAGTCCAGCTTCAATAGCCATAACTTCTGCATGAAGAATTTTGCTTGGCTGACCACAGGTCCTAAGAGACCGAGCGGGTCGAAAAGTCGTGCAATTTGTGACAAAACATCACGCTTTTTGAAATGAGACTTAACAGGTAGAATGACTTTGAAGTTGAAGGAATCAGTTGCACTGTTCCAAAGAACACCTAATGTCTTCACAGTAACTTCTTCAGATTGGTTTTCAAAATGAAAAATATATTCCTCATTTGGTTCACTGGAAAAACACCATTTGTGTAACGTCATACCTGCGGATGCAAACAATTTGATAAGTTCATCCTTGTGAACCTGTACATCTTCTTTAGTAGAACATCCACTCAAAATGTCATCCAAGTATACATCATTGAGAACAACATTTGCCGCTATGGGAAAATTCTCCGTTTCATCCATGGCAAGTTGCTTCAGGACACGAGTTGACAAGAAACAAGCTGGAGTTGTTCCGTAGGTGACAGTTTTTAACTTGAAGATTTTCACAGGCTCATCAGACGCATTTTTCCACAGAATTTTCTGGAAATGCCTATCTTCAGGGTTTACTTCAATCTGTCGGAACATATGCTTGATGTCACAGCTATAAAAATAAGCATGCTTTCTTGCTCGAAGCATAATTGTAAATAGATCATCCTGAATGACACCACCTTTGTATAGGGTATCATTTAACGAGATGTCCAAATCAGTTTTTTGAGAGCCATTAAATACAACTCTTAGCGGTTTTGTACGACTTTCTGGTCTCAAAACACCATGATGTGTAAGGAAATATCCTTTATCGGATGAAAGTTCCTTGATATCTGTGACTTCTTCCATGTGATCTAGAGCCAGATATTCATCCATGAAATCGACATACAATTGTTTAAATTTAGGATCTCTATCTAGACGTTGCCATAACTGTTTGAGGCGTTTTGTCGCTATGGTTTGAGAATCACCTAAATTCACATTATCTGTGAAATTCTCTTTAAATGGAAGAGAAACAGAATATCTACCACAAGGTTTTCTAACGTGAGTCTTCTCAAAATGTTCTTCACAGAACTGAAGCTCATCACTGATGACCGGTTTTAAATCCGATACCTCTTCAACATCCCAAAATGAACTTAGGGTTGTTTCCAATTTGTTTAATCCCTTAGAAAGAAAACAAATATTGCCATTAGACAAGGGTTCTTCGTATGACCCAGCCACAATAAAGCCAAATTTGGACTCGATCAATTTGAGAGAAGAATTCAGTAAGCTAATCTTAGCGGATCCCAAAATATCAAAAAAGAATTCAGTTCCTAACAAGCAAGAAATTTCACCTGGAACGTTGAAATTGGGGTCTGCTAAAATACATCCATGAGGTATATCAATATTAGATACATCTATTTTTCTTGAAGGGTGAGATTGAATTATTTCCGGGATGATAAAGAAATCAGAAGTGAAAGAAAAAGATTCGTCGATGTTGGAAACATCTGCCGTTAAAACGGAACAAGCGCGCGAGGAGGCATTGTTTATACCCAAAACCTTTGCGTTCGATTTTTTTCTTTTCAACGCAAGGCGCTCAGCAGCTTCAACTGTCAAAAAAGAGTTTTCACTACCGCTGTCGATGACGCATCGGAATGGAATACGTTCGCCTTTGCTTCCCTTAATGTAAACGATTGCTGTATTTAATATGCCACGAGATTTCGAATGGCAAGACATTAGTGTCAATGACTCATGCTCATCTTTAGCAGAGAGTTCGGATTTATGAGTATCTGTAGAATTGGGAAGAGGATCGTTATGCAGAATAGATTCACAAAGCAGTTTACTATGCAATGATGATTTACCAATCTTTTGACAAGTGAAACATGAATACTTGCTGGGGCAATTAGTGGTTGGATGTGCGTTTAAACACCGCTCGCAGAGTTTGAGTCTTTTAACAAACACTTTTCTCTGGTCAAAGGGCATGTTGACGAAAAGTTCGCACTTATACAGGGGGTGAAAATTGTTACAGTTTTGCATAAAACACTTTCGTTTTTCTTGATTTTTAGTAACTAGAGATTTGAAACGGGAAGGTCCAAAGTTTTTATTTTCTTTGTTTTTAGGGTGAACATAGGGTTTTGAAGTAGCAGACTCGTTTTTAGTTAAAGTCTCTAATTGTGTACACCGTAATTCCAAAAATGAAAGGAAATCATTTAAAGAAGGCACTTCAGAGGTTTTTAAATTTAGCTGAAAGTGTCTTTGGGTTTCCCTATCCAACTTAGAGTTCAAAATATGCAAAATTATAGCATCAGAAAGTTTATTACTTTCAAAAGACATGTTACTTAATGAGCGAACATGACTTCGGACAGAATCAATTAAAGTTCGCAGTTTGATTGGATTTTCAGAAGTTAATCTCTCAATATTTATTATGTCCTTTATATGGATATCTACCAAAGCTCTTTTATTTTCAAATCGGGCTTCAAGGGCACTCATTAGAGATTGATAAGTGTCTTGATCACTTTGGATTTGAGCTGCTTCATTTTTCAGAGCACTACGGAGGTAGCAGAGTCTCTGATGGTCGTTTAAATTTGGATTATTTCCAACGACACTCATAAATTGTTTCTTAAAGGTTTCAAAATCTTGCAATTTCCCATTAAAAGTGGGTAATGGTAAATCAGGCAATTTAACACAGAGTTTTGGAATAGAAAGTTCCATAGAAGGGGAAGAAATTGTTAACTTGGAAAGTAAAAGCTTAATGTTTACCTCCAAATCACGGGCTTCATCTTCTAAATCCTGTGCTATATTTAAGTCGTCTGACATAGCTATGTCGTCTGGTAATCCACAATAGGCCTTTGTCAGTTCTTTCAAACCGAAAGTAACTTCTTGGACGTTTAACAGCTTGTGATTTAATATCACATCATGTTGAGCCGTTCCATCGTCAGTAAAAACATATTCATTTACGAACTTGGTTAATTTCGTAAGTTTACCTTTGAAGGTTCCACGTTGTCGGTTTAAATTCGAAAGCGACATTTTTCGCGATTCTTCTCCGGAATAAGACGGACCATGAAGTGTAGCGTCGAAATCTTTGAAGGAAGATTCTCAGCAAGAGAAAAAATAAGACTGTATTTTATTTACATAATTAGGTATAATTCAAAATGTGCTTTAGTGCACAAGACAAAACAAAACCGCTTAGCGCGGGAGACAGACAAGAGCGTACTTAACGTACTTTCTCGGAAGCGAGACAGCTAGTGAAAAAAGGGTTAATAACAATAATGTCCAGAGGGCGCCACCAGGGAATGTGGTAGCCAACAACGTAACACGTGCTGATTACTCGTTTGTTTTATTTAGATATCCATAGCGTGTAGTGTGTTTTATTATTTAGAACTATTTCTTCCTGTTTTTCTCACCTAGAATTGGCGCGAATTTTTTCTCAAAAACTCTTCAAAGAAGCCTAATTAATTTTTTTGTGTTGTTCTGATCGGAATACTGCTGTCGGCAATTTATTTTAAGAATTAGGTGAGAGCCTATTCTAAACAATGAGAAAAAGCAAGTATCAAGCTGTGATAAAATTCTTTTAAAAAGAAGCGATGTCACCAAATTAAAGTAATTCTAAGTTCATAAATGTGTAAAGGGACTCTTAAACTTTGTTTTGCCGGTGCAAAAATTTGCGTCGAAGATTTAACTTGGGTGTGAGAGCGTTCATTAAGAACCATGAGGAAAAAGTTTAAAAAGAGCGACCACACACACACACACACACACATGCCGGAAATCATCGAAAAGTCCCCCCTATGATTTTAGAAGATTGATGAAGGAAGGTGGGGAACATTTCTAATTGTCTAATCTAGGGGTATCAAAGGAACACGCAAATTATTTTTTACATGAGGAATTGCACTTGAAAACACTGCTCAAGATGGGTGCCGCCAATCCTAACTGCGGCACAAAAACGCATTGACATGACGACTTAAATGCGATTTTTAACGCGATTTTCATAAAATAAAAGCTATTTTATGCGTCTACAGGCAAACATGGACATAACTTTGAACTTTTAAGAAAAACAATAATCAATTCAATGGATAATAGTCAGTTTTTCAGCACAAAAAAGTCCTATCGGCTGGCAAAGTCATGGCGTAATAACTCTATGATTTCAGGAAAATTCTGTCAATGAATTATAGGGGGAAGGCTATGAATATAATTGGAGAATACTTAACTAAACGGTTGCTAAGATTTTCCGAGAAAAAATACCTATTTAGCAATTTTGGGATTGGGATTAAAAATTTTAAAAACAACCATCCTGTCACCCAGATTTGGAATCTTCAATCTTCTATCTCTCCCACAAAATATCAATTTTTCTAAAAGGAAGCAGTGTTGAAAAATAAACAGTTTTTTAAACCATAAGTTATCATTTTCATGGTCAGTCCGAAAACCTTTTTATCTACCCTCGTATTAATATCATTAGATATGGTTGTAAGGCATGAGAGCTGTGGATTAATATGGCGATCTGGACGAATGCAAGTTTCATGTAATATTTTAATTAATAACAGTCAAAATTACATTTGAACTAAAAATTTTATATCATCCACAAGAATCTGGATAAAATTAGAAAATACTTATAGCTAGAACAAACATTCTTAGCCCCAAAAAAGGTTAAAACACTAAACACCATATACTGTATACATTACATTTAAAAAAATTTATGAGTATACTTATATAATTTGCTTATAAGGGAATTTTTCAAGGATAACACCTCTTTTTATATTTAAGTAGAATAAGGAATCAATGCATGACTTTTTAAGCTCAACAATATTAAGCAGTATAATAATTTAAGTTTTGTTAAATACGACTTAAAACACACAAGTTCTATAAAGTTGTTTAAAAATATATGAAATATGCCACTATAGTATGTTTATCCACATTTCTTGCTAAATGCTATTAGATATAAATAACATTTTCTGGAACTATCTTTGTTCCTTCATCTAGAATTCATTTGCAAGAAGTTTAGAAAATTCTAAAACAAATATTAAGAATACTTTATTTTGGGATAAAAATATTTTACCTTTGATTTCCCCAGAAAATAGTCTGGATTAGCAGTGAAGAACTGCGGACATAATTTCGGAAATTTGTGGCAAATGATCCGTTTTAATTTTTTGAAATAAATCTTCCACCTCTTGTTAGAATTAAGAATTCCTTTTAAATAAAAATAAAAAGCAAAGCAGAAAGTCTCACACTTACCATATAAACAAAGCCATGTGTCTGAGCGAGTCGGCACACGGCACGTCACGATGGCAACAACCAATCATGGTGCGTTTCTGATTGCATCACTTTTCGCTCATTTTTAATTGTTAATAATAAAAGAACTAATTATTTTTGAGATTTAATAATTTGATATTCGGATTCAGAAGACTAAATTTAACTAAGAACGAACTAAATAAAGAAAATTTAAGAGATGCTGCAGTTATCCATTTAAATGAGATTGCTTTAACCCTTTATGTACCAAATTTTGTTTTTCAGAAAAATTGTGCTGTATATTTTTTATACGATATCCCTATAAGTATATAAGCTTCATATTAACCGTAGTAGCACAGCTCGTCCCAAATATGTCAAGTTTACGTAACTGCAACTAGAAATAAACGAAATTTGGCCTTACATGACGAAAATTGGACGAATTTGGAACATTGGGAAGTGGGACTTACAAGTCCCCTCGGGGCATAAAGGGTTAAGGAATAAAATGATAACTGAAATAAATAAAATCATTGAATTCAATAAATTGTTCAATGCTTTAACACCAAAGTACCATTTTAAATTATACAGATTGTATGGTTATAACTGAAATATCATTTCCTAAAAGACCTATTAAATAGTGCTAAATCGTTTTCTCAGCTTTAAAGACCTAGCAATATGTTGAGATCTAGGTGTCATGGGAAAATTATAACTCCATCTTAACTGCAGTAATGTACATTGACATCAATTTATTCTAATACCCTGGTGATAATTTTCTAAGCTATTAAGATTATCTTAAGACCGTTTAGTGGATATGAAATCAATTGAAGAGCAGGGAACTGAATGGTTATGTCTTGAGAGCACGCATATGCAAGGTTTCTTCTGGCATTAAACTAGGTTTAAAGCTTCGTACTAATGTTGTTCTTGGTTAAGTTTCTTGGAATGAATTTAGTAAGATAGTTGGGATTTGGGTTTGAAGTTGTAAAAGTGTTATAGTTTTTTAATTGTATATTAGCGAAATATTGAATAAAATATAAGAACAAAGGCTTTCACGACCGGATGGGTTAGGATAAAAGTTTTCTTCCGGGCAATTAGGCCGTGGTCGAAAAGTAGATGTTAAAAGTCCCAACGTTTAATTTAAGATTATTAATTATTATCTTAATTTTAATTTTGACTTTCTAAATTTTTAGCCTTTTATTTCCATTGATAATGTCTGCCGAAGTTGCAGACGAAACGTTTGGACTTTTAACATCTACTTTTCGACCACGGCCTAATTGCCCGGAAGAAAACTTTTATCCTATTGAATAAAAGTATACACACCACAGTATACACAGCTTTTGCGTCTTTAATGGTAATTTACAGTATTTATTTGTAAGCTATATATCTTTTATTATTATTTGTAATTATATTAAGCTATTAATTTTAAACTTACAGGAAAACTTTGATTATTTATTTTAATCAACGCCGAAAATAATTACAAATTGGTAGTAAATAAAGAAGTTAAAAACACCATAAAATTCCATTGGGTGTTTTAACGGACGTTTTTATAAAGATTTTAATGTTCTATTTGTAAAAATTGAAGAGCAGAATTTTCTACGTTCTTTCGAACTATCAGTTAATTAATTTTTAAATACATTCAAGCAAATGCTGTTACTAACAAAAGAAAATTTATTTCCACCCTTATACGTTTTGCTTAGAACGGTTAAATATAAACTCGGGCACTCCGTTCGGACCCTTAAAGCATCTCGAGTTTTCAGCTCCAATTACTGCTTCATCCCATTTAGGGTTAAATGTAGGGTAAACCTGTTCACCCCCGCCATTCAAACGGTAATTGATCACGGTACTGTCTCATGCTGAAATTCCAACAGCTGTCCTCAGTTTCACGTCAGAAATGATGGAGTGTACGAAAATGTCCCGACATGAACTAACTAGCTAGCTTGCTGCCAAATCTTCCCAACGGATGGGATACTGGAGATATTTCAATGGATGTACAAATTAAGATTTAATTAATGCTTTGAGTCCCTCAAATTAAAACAAATATAAAAGAAACTTTTTTCTACTGTGGAAACTTTAATTAATGGCGTTTTCCAAAGGAAGCTATAGTTGTCTTTCTTTTTCGGTATCCAGGAAAAAAATTATGTAATGTATGAATGAAGTTTAAGTTTTGTAGTTTTATAGGTAATTCGGCGTCTTTTATTTGATAAAACATTTCAAGCTTTTCAGAATGTATAAAAACTTCTCTTTTAATTTGGAATGCAGCATCTTATATTTTTTAGTAGAAGGAACAACTACATATACAATAGGTTTTAAGTGGCATTTGTCAAATGAAGAGAAAAAAATCCTACCCATTTTCAAAGCTACTTATTTTTTTCCAATTTTCAATCTCAACCCTTTTTCCCATACTTTTTTGAAAACCTTATAAAGTTTATGCACAGTTTTTAACTAGAATTAACTACTCTCGAACAGATATAACTCTAAATATATATTTCCTTTCAAATTACCTTCCAACCTAAAAATTTGACTTTAGAAAAATTCCATTCAGAGTGTCTTTTAAGGCAAAAACTTTTGAGAGAACATAATACCATTTAAAAATTATTGAATAATTTATTGTAATACAAAATGTAAACAAATGTCTTATTTCAGCTCAGTAAGTAGGTTTTTATGAACCTTGAGCCCTGTTCCCAATGTTAAGATTGTATTTAACCTTAATCAACAACAATATACCCATAACGGATAATGTTCATTTCCCATACGTTATTGCATAACTTAATTTCAAAACATTAAAAGAAACAAAGATTAAACCCTCCCATCTTCTTCTTGATTTTTTATGAGAATCTAATATAGTTATAGTTATAATGTTCCAGATTACATTCTTCTATCAGCCCTCTTTCGGTAGTAAACATTTTTAAAGTAAAAATAACTCTTGTAAAGTTGTTTTTCCTGCATTTTAAAACAGCTAATAACTCTAAAACTATACAACTTAAAAACCTGAAATTAGTGCCATTTTGTTTGTAATTTTATTATCTTTGATTTGATGTGAACATAACTGCTTTTATTAAAAAATGTTTCAAAATAAAAAAAATGAAAAAAAAATCTTAAAAAATTTTTATTAAGTCTATTTAAAGTTTTTCAACTACAAAAATAAACGCTATTACCAAATTTCAAGTTGAAAATAAAATTTGATCATGTAAAAAAAAATAAAAATTTACGAAATTTTGGCAAGTCCCTGAATATTCCATGTAATTTAACAAAAAAGCGATTCACTCATGGGGAATTCAAAACCTCCCTTGAGGGTGTTCATTAGGGTGGAACGAAAAAAATTTTTCAAAATTTTCGGCAAAATTTGCCTTAAGCAATCAGTATCAATAGCTAAAAATTTTAAAATGATCAAAAAATATCTTGAGGTGCCTCAAAGCCCTTAAAGTTTCGAAAAAATGCTGTTTTTTTACAAAACAACAAAAAATCCAATGATAATATCATTACAATTTGTTCATTATTTTTTTATGAGGAACTACTATTATTCTCAATATAATATTCCAGGTTTCATTTTTTATCACCCCTTTTTTTTGGTAGTAATATTTTTTTAACGTCAAATAAATTTTGTAAAGTTGTTTTTCTTGCTTTATTGAAACATCAATAACTCTAGAACTATCAAACCTAAAAACGTGAAATTGGATTCCTTTTGTCCGATATTTTTTTCTCTTTACAGTGATATGCATCATTGACAATCCCCTCCCAAAAAAAATTTAATTTAAAATAAAATGTGAAAAAAATTTAAATTTTTTTATTTTTAATTTTTATTATTATTTTTATAGTTTTTTATTTTTATTTATCTATGATAAACATTTCTACCAAGTTTCAAGTTAAAAATCTAATTTAATCGTGCAGAAAAAATACAATTAATCGAAATTTTAGTACGTTTTTAACACCCCTTATCAAAAAACAGAAAAAGAACGATTACACTTCCATATGAAAAAATTTCCTTGATGAAAATAGTCATCTCTTATAGATTTTGGGTCGCTGAATACAAAAATCACCATTAAAATTCTCAATTGACTCAGGATTTTCGGGGAACAGCCCCTCCCTCTTTTTACGTTTTCGACGACTTTATAACTTAAAATTCAATTTTCAGGGTTAAAAAGCATTGCTTTAGTCTTCAAATTGCCCCCCAGGGGACAAGATAGGTGCAAATTAATAAAATATGATAAATTTATAACAAATGGATAGGTTTAAGGGGTAGTTACCCCCTGAAAATGCAAAAAATTAGCTAAAAATTATAGAGGTTTTTATTCGCTATTTTTTCATCTTATTTTTACGCAATTCAAGTTTGAAGAGTCCTAACCTTTCCCCAAAGACCTAAATTTGATGGCAATATGCACCAATGATTTTTACTAAAAGCGGTTGAGATGAGAGCGCCCCCAAAGCACCCATGGAAGGATTCAATGCCGCACTTGGAGTTAAACTGTGCTGTACAAAAAAATGTGAAGCCACTAACTGAATTTCAGCTTATTCTTGTGTAAAATGATCTGCTGAATTCAAATATGACACCCATTTTCCTCCATCACCCTCAGTTTTTAAAGGGATGCCCCCTAATTGTTATCCATCCACAGCCGTGCATCTATTAACATCTTGAAACATGGAATCCTCACTCCCTAAAACCGGTCAGTTTTTAAAGAACTGAAGAGTTTCAACTTAGGATAGACCGAAAATATAAGGAAAACGTCCATTTTTAATCTTTTCAAAATCATCAATATTAATTCCTGAGCTCGCGAGCGCCTTCACGATTCTGGAAGTCTTCCGAACTCTTCCGCGGGGGCTTCTGGGAGGCTAACACCTCAGCCGCTTTTAATAAAAATTATTGCTGCCTATTGTCATCCAATTTGGGTCCTTGGGGAAGGGTTAGGACCCTTCAAACGGGAATTGCGTAAAAAAAAGATGAAAAAATAGCGTATAGGAACCTCTATAACCTTTAGCTATTTTTTGTATTTTTAGGGGGGTAGCTACCCCTTAAACCTATCCATTTGTTATAAATTTATCATATTTCATTAATTTGAACATTTCTTGTTACCTGGGGTGAAGACTAAAACAATGCTTTTTGACCCTGAAAATCGAGTTTAAAGTTATAAAGTCGTCAAAAAACGTAAAAAGGGGGAGGGGCTGTTTCCCGAAAATCGTGAGTCAATTGAGAATTTTAATGGTAATTTTCGTATTCAGCGACCGAAAATCTATAAGAACTGACTATTTTCATCAAGGAAAAAATTTTGAAGGTCAACACTTATTGGTTGAATTATTGTAGCAGAACCACAACTACGTATAAAATTCCTAAGGTATAACAAGACAAAAACAGTAAAAGCTTTTCCGTAACTGTTCAGAATTCATATTAAGTATATAGTTGGCAGACCCCTGAGAATCACTTAACTTAAACTACAATCTATAAATAATTTTGATGAGTATTTAGTGAAAGTATTTAATGCTTTTAAAAGAAAACTTTTAACTGAAAATGTTTATTAATGAAGTACTTATAGCTGAAATTAACTAGAATTATACAATTTTTTAGTAATTTGTGATAATCTCAAAGCATTTCTTGATTGGTATTAAATTTTTACAGGTTAATAACTTTTTTCGGTTAAAACTTTTTTAAATATTTTTTTTTGGAAATTGTGAAAAAAAATTGAAGAAAGGTAACAAGAAGAAAGGAAACAAAGAGAATAAATTTATGAACAAAATGGGCTCCATTTCTTGTTTTTAAACTGAATAGTTCCAGAGTTATGTCCCCTAGTAATGCAAGAAAAACAACTTTACAATATTTGCGTAACTCTAAAAAAATATTTCTCCCAAATGAAGGGCGATAAAAAAACGAACCTTGTGCCATTATATCTCTGATAGTAGTAGTTTCACATAAAAAAATCATGAAAAAAATTTAAGTGTTTAATCTTTGGTTTTTTTTGTTGTTTTGTAGAAAAAGTGACAATTTTTTGAAACTTCAAGGCTCTTGAGGCACCTCAAGATATATTTTGATCAATTTCAGATTTTCACATATTGACACTGATATTTTAAGGCAACTTTTCCGCACTATCACTAATTGAATAATCGAAAAACGTTTTTTTGGCTCTTTTTCGTTCCACCCTAGTGTTCATACGATTTGTATCATGCAAAAAAATTCGCTTAAATTTCAGAAAATACAACAATTAGCCGATTCGGTACAAAATGTTACAGAGCCCTGTCGGGAACCAAATGGCAGGCTGCGTTGTGCGTAGTCATCGGGGAGGAAAATCGAAAGAAAATATTTTTATCTACTCCTTTGGTGATTGAATACTTACGCTTGTATAGAAAATTTTTTTATTGTAAAAATTTAGAATTGTAAAGATTACTTTCCGTAGCTAAGAAAAAGATAGCAGTAAAGTGCAGAAAGAGGGATTAAACTGATTGAAGAATTTAGCCACCAATTTACCAGAGATGAATTACAAAAACAGATCATCTTACAAATTGTTCAGGATTATCGTAAAAGATATCCGAAATCCAATCGAGAGACATTGAGAAATCCTTATTATTAAGATGCTACTTATTATCTATTGTGATTATTACTTCGTCTGTATATGTATAATGTTATTTGCCTTGAGTCCATTTTTAAGTGCACCCTGAGCACCAAGTGGTTTTTGTATTTTGCTTGTGTCAAACTTTGCATACTTTTTTTAATTAAACATCTTGTCACCATACTGCAAACTTCCTTATTGGCATCAGAGTAAGTTCTTTAGCTAGCTAGGTTAGAGAAATCCACGCGTTATAGAAAAAAGTGAGTGTATTTTTCATTATTACTTAATGTAAAACTTTTAGATTATATAAAGTAAATAATTGGTTTGATTTTAATGTGATCTTGTAAAAATATTTTTTTACATCAACAAAGTAGAGAATTCATTTTTATTACTTTTAAGTATAAGTTTGAGTCAACCTATTGAGTTTATATTGAGTCAACCTATTATTATTTAGAATTATTATTTTATTTTATTCTTTTATCTTCAAACACTTTTAATTTCCTTTGATTTGACATGTTGGAAGTGAAAAAATTACGTAAAAATTTAATTCTAAGGGAAATTCAGGTAAAATACAGGCACATTGAATTAAGTTGGAAACTAGCTCTTAGATTTTGTACCGAATCGGCTAATAGTTGTATTTTTTGAAATTCCAGGGAATTTTTTACATGGTACAAATCTTATGAACACCCTCAAGGGAGTTTTTGAATTCCCCATGAGTGAATCGCTTTTTTTGTTAAATTACATAGAATGTTCAGGGACTTGCTATAATTTCAGAAATTTTTATTTTTTCTACATGATAAAATTTTATTTTCAACTTGAAATTTGGCAGAAATGTTTATTTTGGGAGTTGAAAAACTTTAAATTTACTTAAGGAAATTTTTTTCAGAATTTTTTTATTTAATTTTTCCCATTTTTTTAATTTTGAAAAATAAATTTAAGAAAAGCAGTTATGTTGCACATCAAATCAAAGATAATAAATTTACAAACAAAATGGCCCTACCGAATGGCAAATACCGAAAGAGGGGTGATAGAAGAATGAAATCTGGAACAATATAACTATAACTATATTAGATTCTCATAAAAAAATCAAAAAGAAGATGGGAGGGTTTAATCTTTGGTGTTATTGATGTTTTGTAAAAAAAAATCAGCATTTTCTTGAAATTTTAAGGCTTTTGTGGCACGGGTTAAAATTTTTTGATTGAGCTAAAATTTTTCAAAAATCATTTATTTGTATGATGGAACAATTTGGTTGTGATTAATTGGGCATTATTAATAATGCCCAGAGTGGAGGTGAGCAAAGTGATAAATTTCATTGATAAATGACATTGAATTTATCACATTGCCCTCCTCCACTTCGGGCATTATTAATAATGCCCGATTTATCACATTTCCCGTTACATATACAGGGTGTTTCAAAATTGCGTTGCACGGCTTTTATTTGGAACCAATGCCTCCTAGGGTCACGGAAGTAAGGTCTACCTCTAGGTAAGTGAGCCTGGAGAATCCATTGAGAGGACTTACAGCGCCCCTAGCGGCGAAATTAAAAAGTTGAAAAAATTAATTTAAAAACTAAAGGAGATAGAGCAAAAACTTCAGTGAGAGTATTGTTGCCATCGTCATGAAGAACTCACTAAAAAAATTTTATCAAAATATCTTGAATATTCGCGGAGATATTAGCAGGTGAAAATAGCACTTTTTCAGTGGTCAAAAAAAGAAAAGTTCGCATATTTGCAAATTTTTCAGTGTTATTTTGTAGTTTTGTGTTTTTTTAGTTTGAAGAACACAAAATTTAATCAAAAAAATCAAAAAAATTTAAAATATGCAAACTTTTTCTTTTTTGACCCCTGAAAAAGTGCTATTTTCTCATGCTATCTCGGCAAATATTCAAGATATTTTCATGAATTTTTTTTTCAGTGAGTTCTTCATGACGTTGGCAACAATACTCTCACTGAGGTTTTTGCTCTATCTCTTTTAGTTTTTAAATAAATTTTTTTAACTATTTAATTTCGCCGTTAGGGGCGCTGTAAGTCATTTCAGTACATTCTCCAGGCTCACTTAGGGGCCATTCATTAATTACGTAAGGGTCCCGAGGGGGAGGGGGGGTTGGAAAAATCTCTACAAACCCTTACTTGGGGGTGGAGGGGTCAAACCAATTCTTACGTAAGATTTTCCTAGCTAATATAAACAAATTCCAATTATTCTAATCAAGAGATAGTAATATAATAGTAATATGTAGTTGACAGCAAGAATATTGCTTATATGTTGAAAAATAAAAATCTTTGATTTACGTCAAACGAAGAGTTTTCTAACATTTTATTGTTTTGAGAAACATAATGGAATCTTACGTAAGAATAGGGGGGAGGGGTTTGAAAAATCTTACGTACCCTTACATGGGGGGAGGGGGGGTCAAAAATTGCCAAAATCATCCTTACGTAATTAATGAATGGCCCCTTACCTAGGGGTAGACCTTACTTCCATGACACTAGGAGGCATTGGTTCAGAATAAAAACCGTGCAACGCAATTTTGAAACACCCTGTATATCTGTCATCTACCCTAATTTAAATACCCTTAAAAATAATTCAACTTTATTGTACGCACGTGTTAAGAAATAAAGACTTCACTTCTTTAACTTAAACCCTTATCTCCGAAACTCGTATCAAGGTCTTTTTAGGATCTTTCAGTGGGATTTGCACCACATCGTTGTTTGCTCCATTGACGGCAAAAAGTTTCTCGTGTTCCCCATCTAGACTAAATAAAATGCTTCCAAATCACTTAATGCCTGGGGCTCCATTTAAAGCTTACAGAATTTCCGTAAACATGTCAATGAGAAGGTTAATTAATGTTTTGAAATCTTTAGATGTCTAGGAGAGTGTTAAATCTTTTGATTAAATAAATATTCTTTTCTGCTTTGGAGTTTCTAAGGGAATTCAAATGCTTTATTAAAAGCGTATCGAAGATCAGGGGAATTAATGGTAATAAAAAAGATTCCTCTTTCAAGTTTAGATTTTTATTTTTCGAGAAAGAATTCGATTAGCTACCAAATGAATTAAATCGTTTAATAGGTTTATTTAGTATGGAGTCTTATGTTATTTTTCCTGCTAAATCACATTATTAGTAGTGTTTCTCAGTTGTCATGGAATAAAATCGGTTTTTTAGTTCTTTGATGGAACTTAGTTTTCTTAATTTGATTTGTATTTGGAGTGTTCGGGAACTAAGTGTCATTTTTTGTTTAATTCTTCCCTTTGCATACTTGAATTTAGATGAGGAATGGTTATGTAATGAAGGAGTTTAAAAATGCTGAGATAGGGAAAAATATTGTGAACCCTGCTACTTCACTTCTTTGTGTCCTTACTTCGCTAATCTACATTTTGTTAAAGATTATTGCATAATTATTTCTCGCAAAATTTACTATTAAATGAATAAAGTAAGCCTTTATTTAAGATTTAGTTGTTGTTTTGTATAGGTATTCGTAGTAAATTGTAAACCAAAAATTCAAGAAATTTAATTAAATAAAAGAATATTTTGTTTAGCTTTATGAGCATAAAGTTATTAGGCCATCATGGAGTAAAATATAAGGCTCAATACTGAATAATACCATATCCTATTCAAGTTTATTATGTTTAAAATTTTGTTAACCTTAAAGTGTATGTTGACCTTGTTAAACCGCTCTGAACATTATGTGTTAAGTAATATAGGATTGATCGAGAGACCTTTCAATTTTTATGACATCCCATTGATTCCGTCAACTGTGATCCACGAAGTCAGGTACTATCAGGTTATATCAGCATTAAAATTTATAATTTTGCGTCTCAAAAATTAAAATATATTTCACTCAACAAATATTTTAAAAGGAAGAGGATTCAAATACATTCATTTTACATATTCTATTTCTTCAAAACTAACGGTTCAATTTAGAATTGTGAAACTTTTTAACTCGATGGAACGTTTAAAAAACCCCAAACGGATAAGAGATGAATTCTCTCTTAGCGATTGTACGCAATACCACTTGAAAAACCTTTGTACCCCCCATAAATCAAATAAAGCTTAGAGCAACTCTCAAATGGGAGTCCCCAGCCGTGGGAAAAGAAACCTGGTCGAGACAGAAGCCATTTCAGGTCTTACCGATTCAGAGAGGTTTTCCACTCCAAAATCCCAAGTCCCCGAGGAATACGTCTAAAAATACCGTTGCCGTTTTATTGATAAAATCTATGTTTTTTTGGAAATAAACAGGTATGTTTTAAAAATCGATCAAAAGGTATTTACATGTGATTTTGCGATTATTTCCTCACTGATGTTTTATTAGTGTCAATAAGTGTGTATTGTAGTAACTATTCACCATGGGTAAAAAAAGGGTTCAATTCCATTAGCTGTTCTATTGAATATCGCCAAGCTGTTTTAGACGCCAAAAATAGCAAACCAATCTACTAAAATACACAATTATACCAATTTCAATCATAAAAAGTTTGATATTATTTGACGTGTAAAATGTGTTGGCAATTTTTAACGGGACATCTATCTGAATATCTATTTGTAGTTTAAATGAGATCACGGAAATTTATTTAAAATATCTTCACACTATTAATTTGATGTTTTTTGGTTTTAAAATCAATACCTGATTGAACTAAATCTTGAATCTTAATGTAAATTTCCACATGCTCTTGATAATAACGTCCATACATTGTCATAAATATTCCTATCGTGTTACCGACAGAAAATATTCATAACTATAGAATGGTCTTGTTTATATAACTATCAGGATGCTGGTTTTTAAGTGTGTTTTATGGGATACACTACACACAATATTAACTTATAAAAGTAATAAAATCGATCCGCTTAGAATGTCTGATTTAAATGTGAATGGAAGACAAGATATTCTGCCGAGACGGAAATCCCTTTTCTATGAATGATGTATGGAGTCTTCGTCATGTACAAATGGATAAATTTATTATGTTATGGGATACGTGAAGCACTGAGATATATCCGACTTAGTTTTTTTGGGAGCATTTATGATTTAATACAACTACTTTGAAAATGTTGAGAATAGAATAGTTGCAATTAGAAAAAAGAGGACAAATCCATCGCAAAATTTATTTGGATTTTTCCGAGAGACAGTATTGTACTGGTTGTTGAGGAAGGGATGACTCAAAGGCAGGGTACGTAAATAAATAGCTTTTATTTTTCAACAGAAGAAATCAAGTTGGGTCATCCGACTAGGATACTAAAGGGCTGGCAGATGATAACACTATTATGCATGCCAGCAGGGTCCCATCTCCAGTAAAGTTCCGATCTCTCATAATGTTCTTACCGACTGAGCTAGTCGGGCCTTTAAAGAAAAAATAAGCTAACCGCGCATTGACTCTGCGCGGAACGCAAACAGTTCATTAACATATTCCGTCGTCTTCTTCTCCAACATACCCCCGGCCATCAAGAGACATCTTGATTAATAGGGAGTTGGACGATTTTCACGATGGGTCTTTGGTAGACACCGGTGGCGGTCTTCACAGACACCACACGTACAAGATGGTCCTCTCCGGGATGAACCTGTACTATGCGTACCATAGGCCACGTGCCTGGGGGTGAAGAGTCCTTCAATAGCACGGTGTCCCCAACCTGGAGATTCCTGGCAGGCAGAAGCCATTTAGATCTTTGCTGTAGGGTGTTGAGGTAGGACTCTCGCCAACGCTTCCAGAAATCTTGTCGGAGTTTCTGGACTAGGGACCACCGAGTTCGAGAATCACAGATAGGGCTGTCACTTTGATCCGTGAAACTAGTAAGAGCGTCTCCTGTAAGGCAACGAGAAAGGATGAGTACATCAATGTGGGATGGATCTGTATCTGCAACCTTAGCAAGGAGACGGGAGTTAAGAATTGCTCCGATTTGGGATAGAAGTGTTGAAAGTTCTTCAAAAGTGAGCAAGACACCTACTGATCGGTAAAAAAATAATCTCAACGGCTTCTGAAGAATGAGTAACTCGCTTATAACATGGTGGTAGGCCAAGATTATAGGATGCCTTGAATTGAAGGCTAAACTTGATTTATGAATTCTTCCCTCTACCCTGAGACCACTAACGTCAATCAAGGGGTTCAGGCCTACAAGGGAACTCTGCTTGGGGATAGTATTATCTTCTTTAATTTTCTTTATCTCCGAAGAAAAACAAAGTTCTTGATCATAAAGGATCACCTTAGTTTTAGAGTTTTGGATTTCACTGGCTGTCAGAAATCCAATGGTACTCTGGATTGATTTACCTTTCGATTTACAATTATTGATAAATCTCAAGCAATGGGATATAACGCGTAAGATTTGGGTTATAGAAGACAATTTTCTAAACAGATATCCTAACGTTTCATTTTCAGGTGTAGAAGCGAAAATCTGCACGTACCTGGGGTTCTTCTCAGGCAAATCTACGTTATAGTTACCGCACTTATTTTCGGGCCAAAAGGAGGAGTCCATGCTGAGCCATGACGGTCCATGCCACCACGATGGATGTTCTGAGAGTTGATCAGGCATGATGCCCCGAGACGCCAGATCAGCAGGGTTCTCCTTTGAAGGGACATGTCTCCACTTTTGAGCAGGAAGTATGTCGATGATAGCTGTAATCCTATTGGAGACAAAATATTTGAATTTTCGAGGATGATTCTGTAGCCAAGCAAGAACCACCTCCGAGTCAATCCAGGCTAATGTTTCAAATTCCGCACCCTTTAAGGAATTTTGGACACTTAATAACAGCTTAGATAACAGTAAAGCACTACACAGCTCCAACTTTGGAATTGAAATTTGTTTTATGGGTGCCACTTTTGTTTTAGCCACCAATAAATTAACTTTGATTTCAGGGCCAATTTCTTGACGAACGTATATGGCCGCGGCATAAGCCTCCATCGAGGCATCACAAAAACAATGAAGAGAAAACACACTATTCAGCATCTTAACACATCTAGGAATAATGATTTGGTTAATGTTATCAAAACTTTGTTGCAGCCTTGACCACTGATCCTTTACCTTATCGGGGAATGGAGTGTCCCAATCCAAACCAAGAGGATCCATAGATGCTGATAAAAGATTTTTATTTTTACAGTTATAGGGGCAAGGAAACCCAAAGGGTCAAAGATGCGCGCGGATTGAGACAACACTTTCCTTTTTGTCAAAGGATCTATTTCATCTAATTTTGCTTTAAACAAAAATACATCATCTTCAGAGTTCCAAAATAAACCTAATACTTTGGAGTGATTAGATTTTATCTCTAGGTTATTAGGAGCACTAGAATCTTCTGGTGAGATTTCTGTCAGAAATTCTTTCGAGTTGGATATGAACTTTCTCAAGTGAAATCCACGTTGTTCCAATAATAAAGATAATTGCTTACTTGCAGAATGAGCCTCTTCCAACGAGTTACCTCCACTGAGAAGATCGTCCACGTAGAAGTCATCCCGTATTGCACGAGCTGGCGCAGGGACTTCTTCCCTGGCTGCAAATGCGATCTCCTGTAGATATCTGGTCGCTAGAAATGACGAAGAAGCCATACCGTAAGTGACAGTCTGAAGCTGAAACACATTAACCGGGTCGTCTGGACACTCACGCCACAAGATGCGTTTGAAGCTCTGATCACTTGAGGCTACTTGAATCTGCCTATACATCTTCTCGATGTCGCAAGAAAATGCGATCTTGAAAAACCTAAAACACAAAAGAATTTCAAAAATGTCTCTTTGAACCTTTGCACCCACTCCTAATATATCATTCAGGGAAATGCCACTACTGGTTTTGCAGGAAGCGTCAAATACTACGCGTAACTTTGTGGTTGAACTATCTTCTTTAGTTACAAAATGATGAGGCAAATAATACGTGGTTGGACTAGATCGTGCAGAATCCTCAATTTTGGACATGTGTCCCAGATCCTCGTATTGTTCCATGAAGCCCTTGTACTCCAGTTCTAAGGCAGGGTTGCGATTAAATCGCTTTTCAATATTAACTAATCGCGACAATGCAGATGAGAAAGATTCACCTAATTGCAAGTTCTTTTTAAAAAGGGGAAGTTTGACTTTGAATCTACCCTCGGAGTTTATTAAGTAGTTTTCCTTAAAATGTTTTTCACAGAAAGATTCTTCTTCTGTTAATGTGTGGGTTAGTGCAGGCAAATCTTCTAGTTTCCAAAATCTTTCCAAAATTTCGTCGAGTGACGAGGTTAGTACATTCAAAGATGTTACCTGTAGGATCTTCCTGCTTAGATTCTGATCCGCTGAGGGAGTACCACAAATGACCCAACCCAATTGGATTTCTTGAGCTATGAAAGCTTCGGGAAGACTAATTTTTCCTGGAAGCAAGAGTGAGAAAAAATGATCAGCACCTATAATTAAATCGATATTAGCAGGTTGATCAAATGCAGGATCAGCTAGTACCACATTCTTGATTGGTTCTAGATCAATGTTAATTTTATCGGGGGGTAACTTTGGAACAAGTCTTGGAAGCACAAATGCGCTGATATGAAATTCAGCTGTTGGTTTGTATCTCGAAGTCACGGAAATGAGAACCTTTCCCTTTGTTGTTCCTGCAGCTAAGGAAGTCAATCCTAATATGGGGAAGTTAGCCTTTGTTCTCTTTAAATTTAAGGGGTCATAGGACTCTTAAATCTTCAAAAAATTCGATTTTTTGAAAAAATATATGTTATTCTGTATACAGTTATGCTTCATTTAAAACAAACCCCATAAAAAAATTCCAATTATTTATAAAGTTATAGCCAAAAATGTATGTAAACAAAGCCCCCTTATTGTAAACAAACGCAACTTTAAAGTCATTTTTCTCAGAATGTGTTTTTTTCAGCTTGCGCGCATGATTATTTTTTAACTAATGTATATATAAGTATGAAACTTCCAGGATTTATTAATTTCATTATTATCTTTAATATCCACCAACATTTTCATCCATTTTCAATCATTTTGTATATTTTAATCATGATAAAAGTCTGAAAATTATGCCCATATTTGAATAGCTAAAACTATGTCATTTTAAAAATATTAAATATTCTCTAAAATAGTTAAATACTGCTGGAATATATAATAAGAATCATCTACTTTAATTGTATGCAAAAATAATTCACTAATATTGAACTGTTTGGAATCAATCATGCGCGCAAGCTCATGGTGTATGAAAAACCGCTATCAAACATGCTTTTTTCAATAGTCTATTTCATATTATTTAAAAAATATATTTAGTTTTAAAAATATTATTTCATATTCATGAAGAGTAGTTCTTTCTAAAGGTGAAAACAGAACAACTTTATAAAATTTAGTTTAGGATATATTTAATTTTAAAAATTTGTAAAGTTGTTTTCACTGCTTTTCTTGTTAAGAGTCCTATGACCCCTTAACCTTTGGACACTAGAATCCAGAATAAATGAGTTTTGAGCTCCGCTATCTAAAAGAGCTCTTGCCTGTTGAAGGCTGAAATGCGAATCCCTTACCCATACTTGTGCAGTAGGTAGAATCGCTGGATGCATGCCGTCACTTGGGCGAGTAGATACTTCATTTGCAGATATAGATGAAGTATTGTTTACCGATTGTATATCGGAGACTCGGTTGACCGCTGGGGGTTCTACTTGGGGAGGCTGATCCGCTGAGGGAAGTACCTCGCATTCTACAGGGGGAGGCTGATCCGCTGAGGGAAGTACCTCGCTTGAAGCACAATTAACTATAGAAGTGTGCTCATGCAGCAATGAATTGTGCCTTTGTTTACAAATTCTACATCCCATGGTTGAGACGCAATTTCGAATTCCGTGCTTGTCTGAAAGACAATTAAAGCACAAATGTTTGGTACGAACAAACTCTCGACGAGCCGCAATACTAAGATTGAGAAATCTGCTACACTTGAAAAGAGGGTGAAAACCCTTGCACTTAAGACATGAACCGTTTTGAGGTTTTTGACTAGACTGGGTTTGACTACCCCTAGGAGTTTCCCTCGATCGATCAGCCTGCTTGGTGGCGATCATTTCTAATGTTAAACAACGATCATTTAAAAATGAAATGAATTCTTTAAATGTAGGGAAATCCTGATTAACCGTTTTTTCAGCCCACAGCTGACTCGTTTCTAGATCAACTTTATCTAGAAGAAAATGAATGAGCCACGGATCAATCTGAACTGCTTGTTGAGATACTGATCGCAAGCCCCGGACCACTTCGTCAGATGTGTCCGCTAACTTTCTTAAATTAGATTCATTTAATTCTGCTACTTTTGGTTGGGAAAAGAAGTGCTGAATGAGGGAATTGACTATCTGCTTAGGTTTACCATTACGTTGCGCAAGCTTTTCCCAAGCCTCACTATAACTATCCTCGGACACTGGTATGTGTTTAATGATTGCGGCGGGACCCTCTGACAATAAACCCTTTAAATATTGGAACTTTTGAACCTTGGAGAGTGTGTCGTTTTCATGTACGACCGCACTAAACAAACCCTTAAATGAAGGCCAGTCAGCATATCCGCCACTGAAAACGGGAATATTGAGACGTGGCAGTCGAACTTCGGTCGCTGACTGATTTGCGTTGAAGTTACTAACATTGATTGAAGCAGGGGGAGAAGATTCAACAAATTGCAATGAAGATATGCGCTTAAGCAAAGATGATTTAACTTCGTAAAACTTTTCCTCAAATGATTCAATTTCAGACAGATCCTCAGATAATTGCGAATCAAATTTGAGATAGTTTGAAAATACGTCGTTGAGTCGCTCGCTCCTAACGAGAAGCTCCTGCAGTTCAGCGTTAGGCTTGGACTCTAAGAAATTTTCGATTCTAGTGAGAGATGCTTTTTCTCTCCCGCGAAGTCGAATAATTTCAGCTTGATTCATTGTAATTGCTTAGAAGAAAGTATGATTCCAAAAACTGAGGAAATATCCGAATATGAAGAAAAACAGTACTTATCGTGATGAAGTCTTGAAGTCTTCGTCCCTGTTCGGGCGCCAAGTTTCTGTTGAGGAAGGGATGACTCAAAGGCAGGGTAAGTAAATAAATAGCTTTTATTTTTCAACAGAAGAAATCAAGTTGGGTCATCCGACTAGGATACTAAAGGGCTGGCAGATGATAACACTATTATGCATGCCAGCAGGGTCCCATCTCCAGTAAAGTTCCGATCTCTCATAATGTTCTTACCGACTGAGCTAGTCGGGCCTTTAAAGAAAAAATAAGCTAACCGCGCATTCACTCTGCGCGGAACGCAAACAGTTCATTAACATATTCCGTCGTCTTCTTCTCCAACACTGGTTGCTGGTACTCCGTGTATGAGCATGGTCAAGTAGACGGATAAGCTGAGGGGAGCTCAAAAATTTGACGTTTGATAGACGTCCTGACGTTACGTTTAATAACACTCTACTTTCCCACCAACTCGTTCCAAAATATTTCCATACTCTCCGCGTATTTACGGTTTTTACGATGTAAAATTCTTAAGGACCTATCAGAATCTTGCCGCGTAGAATCTGTAAATATGCGTGGTGTTACTAACATATACATATGGAGGAATGTCATCCTTCCAAAAAACTATTCCGAGCTCTCGCCAACTTCTTACCCAGTAGCAGGGCTCGATTTCTAAAAAAAGAAGTACCGGAACCGAAAACATTTTTTGGTCATAAAACTAAAAAAAGCGAATACTTTTTAATACAAAAACTTAAGCATTTATTTTCAAATTTAACTTGAAAAAATAAATTCAAATGTGTTGCACTAGATTATTAAGAGTGTTGAGTATTCTAACGTAATTATTAATAATAAATACAGTACAAAATTTCATTTGGTCCTCATTGCATTGCATCTTTTGCGATCGCTCCTTGCTTTTGAAGGCTGAGGCAGAATGATTACCAGATTCTAGCCAAGAGTACACGTATTTTCCCGGGACAAAATAGTCTGAATTGTAACAAAAGTGAAATTCTAAAAGCTTATGTACAAAAAATGCGAAGATAAATAGAATATTAATATTTTTCTGAAAAAGAGGTTCCGGAACGCCGGTTCCGGCTGAAATCGAGCCCTGCCCAGTAGTATTTTTAAAATGAGCGGAGCATGGAAGATATCAGTTTGGAGTTGGGGATTTCAGTGTCAAGAAGACGTCTAACATACGTTAGATATTCGAACTTCTCCAGGCATTTTGATGGGCAATTGCCAAATTTAGTTAAAATTTGTCTTCATCAGGAAAACTAGAATATCTACACTCACTTCCAAAAGTTAAGCACGGAACTGTTTTTCAGGCTAACACCTAGTAGAATTATTTTTCATACATGAAAATCACACCACAAGATGTTCAACTAGTGGGAATACAGGGCCCGAGAACAAATTTTCCCTACCAATAATTTAAGGGGGTAAATGGGCCCTCCATTGATAATGGAGTTCCATTACACATTTGGAGCAGTGACAGAAACGTCTATGTGAGAGGTATTTAATGATTTTATGTTATGTGTTTTCTAAAGAATATTGTTATTCCTAAACTCAACGCATATTTTCAAACGTGTGTGCTACCTTTAAATGGCATTTTTCAGGTTTTATTGAGAGATATGGGTCTAATCATCGTTTTTGGCAAGTTTTAGCCTCTAGGTCATTTTTGGTAAGTGGTATTAGACCGTCAACTATGTTATTGAATAGCTCTTGTATGTGCTTGAAGGTGTTTAGATCTGGGGACCCAGAAAGTACCCTTATTCTTCAAATATCATTACTTATGAAAAACTTTAAGATAGCCAAATTGTGACTTTTTGCAGCTTTTTCAATCTTAAAGATAAATCCTTTACCCAAAATGTCTTCTAAAAGGAGCAAATGGGACATGAGAACACATGTATACAATTGAAGACATGAGTGAAAAGCTCTGAGGCATATAGGGGGTGTTGAAACGGCAATGGTTTCAAAGAAGAAATTTGATCTCTTAAAAACTCATTTTAAAAAAAGAATCGAGATATTTTTAGAGATATTTCTTTCTTTTCAGACATGTATACGTCCATAAACACTAAAAAATGTTCCTTTTTTGAACGTTAATAACAGATTCTATTCCTGTAAAACTGTAAAATTTTTTGTGCCGTTTCAACACCCTATATATGCCACAGAGCTTTTCACTAATGTCTTCAATTGTATACATGTGTTCTCATGTCCCATTTGCTCCTTTTAGAAGACATTTTGGGTAAAAGATTTATCTTTAAGATTGAAAAAGCTGCAAAAAGTCACAATTTGGCTATCTTAAAGTTTTTCATAAGTAATGATATTGAAAGAATAAGGGTACTTTCTGGGTCCCCAGATCTAAACGCCTTCAAGCACATACAAGAGCTATTAAATAACATAGTTGACGGTCTAATACCTCTTACCAAAAATGACCTAGAGGCTAAAACTTGCCAAAAACGATGATTAGACCCATATCTCTCAATAAAACCTGAAAAATGCCATTTAAAGGTAGCACACACGTTTGAAAATATGCGTTGAGTTTAGGAATAACAATATTCTTTAGAAAAAACATAACATAAAATCATTGAATACCTCTCACATAGACGTTTCTGTCACTGCTCCAAATGTGTAATGGAACTCCATTATCAATGGAGGGCCCATTTACCCCCTTAAATTATTGGTAGGGAAAATTTGTTCTCGGGCCCTGTATTCCCACTAGTTGAACATCTTGTGGTGTGATTTTCATGTATGAAAAATAATTCTACTAGGTGTTAGCCTGAAAAAACAGTGCCGTGCTTAACTTTTGGAAGTGAGTGTATTAGAAGAAAATAATAACCTTAATTTATGAAGATAATAAAAACAGTAATAATTATTTTTTTATTCATTATAATTAATAACAGCTTCAAAGCATGTTTAACATTTGAACTATACAAGAATTTCGAGTGAAACGAAGAACGCCAATTTTAGAAGACGATTATTTCGTTAACCCCATGTATACAGGGTGTTTCAAAATTGCGTTGCACGGCTTTTATTCGGAACCAGCGCCTCCTAGGGTCATGGAAGTAAGGTCTACCCCTAGGTAAGTGACCCTGGAGAATCCATTGAGATGACTTACAACGCCCCTAGCGGCGAAATTAAAAAGTTAAAAAAATTACTTTAAAAACTAAAGGAGATAGAGCAAAAACCTCAGTGAGAGTGTTGTTTCCAACGTCAAGAAGAACTCATTGAAAAAAACTTGATCTAAATATCTTGAATATTCGCGGAGATATTAGCATGTGAAAATAGCACTTTTTCGGGGGTCAAAAAGTAAAAAGTTCGCATATTTGCAAATTTTTTTGATTTTTTGATTAAATTTTGTGTTCTTTCAACTAAAAAAACACAAAACTACACAATAACACTGAAGAATTTGCAAATATGCGAACTTTTTACTTTTTGACCCCCGAAAAAGTGCTATTTTCACATGCTAATATCTCCGCGAATATTCAAGATATTTTGATCAAATTTTTTTCAATGAGTTCTTCTTGACGTTGGCAACAACACTCTCACTGAGGTTTTTGCTCTATCTCCTTTAGTTTTTAAATTAATTTTTTTAACTTTTTAATTTCGCCGCTAGGGGCGCTGTAAGTCATCTCAATGGATTCTTCAGGGTCACTTACCTAGGGGTAAACCTTACTTCCATGACCCTAGGAGGCGCTGGTTTCGAATAAAAGCCGTGCAACGCAATTTTGAAACACCCTGTATACAGGGTGTTTCAAAATTGCGTTGCACGGCTTTTATTCGGAACCAACCCTTCCTAGGGTCATGGAAGTAAGGTCTACCCCTAGGTAAGTGACCCTGGAGAATCCATTGAGAGGACTTACAGCGCCCCTAGCGGCTAAATTAAAAAGTTAAAAAAATTAATTTAAAAACTGATGGAGATAGAGCAAAAACCTATTGTTGCCATTGTCAAGGAGAACTCATTGAAAAAAATTTGATCAAAATATCTTGAATATTCGCGGAGATATTAGCATGTGAAAATAGAACTTTTTCAGGGGTCAAAAAGTAAAAAGTTCGCATATTTGCAAATTTTTTAAATTTTTTGATTAAATTTTGTGTTTTTTCAACTAAAAATCACAAAACTACACAATTTCACTGAAAAATTTGCAAATATGCGAACTTTTTACTTTTTGACCCCTGAAAAAGTGCTATTTTCACATGCTAATATCTCCGCGAATATTCAAGATATTTTGATCAAATTTTTTTCAATGAGTTCTCCTTGACGTTGGCAACAATACTCTCACTGAGGTTTTTGCTCTATCTCCTTCAGTTTTTAAATTAATTTTTTTAACTTTTTAATTTCGCCGCTAGGGGCGATGTAAGTCCTCTCAATGGATTCTCCAGGGTCACTTACCTAGGGGAAGACCTTCCATGACCCTAGGAGGCGCTGGTTCTGAATAAAAGCTGTGTAACGCAATTTTGAAACACCCTGTATACTAGGGTGGGTCAAAAATATTTTTTTCACATTTTCCCAGGGGCACAGCGACAAAAGGGTGCCAAATGGTCTCAAACTAGCATGTGTAAAATATTATTCGATTATAATAACTCTTTTTGCCTCCGGATTGACCTCAAAGTTTCGATTAATATAGTAATTTCATGTAAAAATGGACAAATGAAAATCAAGCTTTTACCTCGATTGCAGAAATCAGTCATGAATATAAATGTGCACAATGGTATAAAATCCATCATTGAAGACTATAAAATAATTATAAATGAAACCAGAGTTGAAATACTTGAGTTGTAATACAACATATTTTGAAATATCTCAATCGTTAGAACTGGAAATCAAAAATTTCTTGCTGGAATCATTAAAATGTGCGAAACCTTTATTGTCGGTTGAGTAGGATGGTAAAAACATTAAATTTTTAATAAAAATGGATATGTCAGAAGGTGGGTACCTTTTTTGGGTTATAGGTTTCAACCCCAAGGAAAACATTTGGATAATAGTTTAAAAGTTGGGATTTCCTTAAAATTTTGTGGCATATTAGGAATAGTCCATCCCAAGCGTACCCATATGATTCCCCAATGTCCAAAAATAAATTAAAACCACATTTTAAGAGTCAAATTTTGAAATATTTTCTTAAGAAGAGCGGTAGATCCCAGTTTTCAGCTCAAAGCTCAGTATTATCCCCTAAGTTTTTAAATAAGTTACATTACTTTTCAAAACTTACTTGTAATTATCCTTAACAGTTAAATTTGCTATATTTAAACTTTTATGAACGCATAAGGGAATGAATGCTAAGAAGCTATTTTGAGTCAATCCTCAAAGAAGTATAATTTCATGGGCTTGGGTTTCAGTCTGATGCTATAGCAAAAAATTAGGTAAATCATGACGATTATAACTGATATTGCCTATGAACGAACTATCCATTCTACAATTTTTTCAAGATATTTTTGCGATCATATTTGGATCCCAAGACCAGCCAGTGAAATTACAGCGCTGAATTTCGAAAGCGCGGCATATTTATAAAAAATACAACTGTTTCTATTTTGAAAAATTAAAAATACCGTTTTATATTGACCAAACTTGAGGGAGAATGTATATGAACTAACCAACATTTAAAATTTGTATACTTACAATCCATTGTTTGTTGGCAAAAAAGAGATTCATATTCTAAGGCTCTTGTTAATATGATAGCATATTATATTGCCTTTTTGGCAGTTGTTTTTGTATTAATAATGCATGAGCGTGACTAATATGATAAAAATTGCTTTTAAATACCCTTATTTGTGAACTTTAAAGAGTTATCGACAAAAAAATTTAATTTATAAAATTTTTAAAAAATATGAAAAATTACATATTTTTGGTCTATTTGAGGCCCATCCGGAGGCAAAAAGAGTTATTATAATGGAATAATATTTTACACATGTTAGTTTGAGACCATTTGGCACCCTTTTCTTGCTGTGCCCGATAGAATTTGTAAAATTTTTTTTTCGCCATAGGAAAATGACCCACCCTACTGTATACTGTCTTTTTTATCACGATTTGAGTAACGAATCTCTTCCTAGTGGGTTCAGGAAACGTTACTGTCGAGTATAGTTTGATTTCTAAATACTATATTATATATATTTGAGCTTTTAAAAAACATATCTTAATTTTTCAAATGAAAACTCTCATACCATCAACTACGATAATTCATGTCATACTATACTTCAAGCAGAAGGAGGCACAAAGGAAAGTTCCACAACAACTCTCACATAATTCTTGATACGTCTAAGCACTGGTCATGACAGTCAACAATTTATCTAACCTGTTCCCAGATATTTTCTTTAAAAGCGATTGAAAGCAATAAAAATGACAATCTCAGCAAGGCTGGAAATATGAAGTGGCGAAAGAAAAAAGATGGCCTCTCTATTTCCTCCCCCGATGGCAGCGAGAAGAAAAGTCATTTTTCATCTTTTTCTCACCGGTAATAACTTTGCTTTTCCCGCCGTTTCTTTCTGCTCAGCTTGATATTTCCATTCTTTTTGACGAAACTTTAACAAGTTCGAAACGGTTTCGGTTACAGGCAGGAAACCCCATATTGTCCGATGGTTTGATTCTGTTAAAACTTTGGGAATCGGATGATGAATACTGCTGGAAATTTATGGATACGTCGAGGGAAGGGGTCTCGAACTCTCGTAAATCATATTCCAAGATGGAAATTTATCTTGATTAAGAGTATTTGCCAGTCTGAAGTTATATCTCGTCTGCGTTTATATAACCTAAAGTAATATCCAAGTTTCCCGTTACACGGAAAAAATTTCCTTTCTTGGAACTCAATTTAAAATGCTCAGATTGTGTGTTAAGAAAAAGGAAATAGTATCTACCCATGGAAGATAGTACAGTTCATGTAAATAAATATCTGTATTTAGATAAAAATAAAGGCTGGTAAATAAGGATTTAAACTGTTCAAAGAAGATTTAAAAAGAGTAATTTAAGTAAGAAGAGATGTTCGATATTTATTTGTGTAAATGTTCATTGATTAAATGCAAGTTTTTGGTGTAATTAAAACACTAAGGAAGTTGCATGTGTCAGGTTTTCATAAACATTCAAGTGTTCCGTATGGTTTTTTGTATGGTGATATGTAGTAAATTTTTAAGAAAAAAATGTACAAGTAATTAATTGTGTTAATTAAAATTCGAGAAAAAAGAGGTGACTTAAAACGCTTATCGTTTAAGACGTACGATGACGTCAACAATCATATCATCAACTCCGTTGCTTTCCAACAATGGTCACCGTACGATGACGTCAAATCCCAAACTCTTAGCATTTTCCCGCGCTTTGAAAAAGGGAATTTTTGTTAATTTTTTTGCAATCAAAAAATTTCTCAATCGGCCTCAAATTTTGTAGTAGTTGCTTATTTTTGCATGAATAATTGATTAAAAAAATATAAAAAAATCATGCAACTTCCTCATTATATGCTTTTTTAACAATAACGGTGATAATTTTATTTTTAATAGGAAGGAAACAAAAAGATCGAGTTTTACAATTTATTTTTCAATAATATTTTTCTGCAGCTATTGGTTCAAATAATTCAATGTATTCTATCGTATTTTAAAAATTTTATATAAACTTAATTAAGATAACCCTTTCTCTCTTTGTATAGCTTTTAAAACTGCATGGAAAAAATATAAGTGTTTTTCTGTTATATTTACGTAGAATTGAAAATTACTGGTATGAAAAGGAGGTATTATTAAAAGCTAAAAGCATATTTTGTAAATAATATCGAACTCATATTTTATATCGGTAAATAAATATATTCTTTTATAGACCCGCCATTACCGAGAAAAAGTAAATTCTTTTCAACTCTAGTCTGGTAAACCACAACCAATATTTAATAAAACAGATCCCCATACTGGTATTAAAACACTTGAAAGATATAGTACCAAATATTTATATCTATAAATTTAAAACTGAAAACAAACACTTCGAATGTTTGGAATTTTCTTAAACCAATCCAGAATACAATTTATAATACCATGGATAAATAACAATATAAAATAATCCAATTTTAAACTGTACTAGAATTTCTGTTTACTCAAGTTAGTAGTTATGGTTAAGTTGGCGAAACTTCGCCAAGTATTCTCCCTTTGTTTGTAATATTTTCAATTCATTGTGATTAAACGATTTCCAGTTCTGCTCTTTAGTGCGGGACGGTAATTTCCGAGGTGGTGAGATTGGCGAGGGACAAAGGAAATGGGGAATATTCACTCTCGGAATTCTATTCAAACAGAAGGTTGGCATCATTAAATAGATCGTTAAGGTGAAACTAATGACTAGATAATTCGATTTGGGGGAATTGAAAGGGATTGAAATTCAATGGGGGTATGCTTATGTGTGGGTGTTTTTCTTTCTTTGTTGTAAAAAATTAGGTTCAAAAGGTCAGAGTTTAATAGGTGGTTTTCAAAAGAAGGGTTTCACACGAACTATTTTAATTAATTTGAAATTTATCAACTATCGCGTTGTGTTAATTTATCAAGAGAATTGGAAATATTTCATTTAGAGAAGACTCATGCTCAGCTGTGAATACAAAAAAAATATACTCGAGTTTTTGTTGAATTCTACTACTAATTATTTTGAAATTTAACTTTCTAAGGAATGAAATTAAAACACTAAAAATGTAAATTATTTTAAAAAAAGTTTATCCTTGTTACCAATAGAGGGTACACTTAAATTTTAAATAACATTTGCCAATTTTTTAAAATTAATGTTTTTGTTCAAAAACAACAAGTGGGGCAAATTGATACACTTTGAGAAGATGTACTTTACTCGTGGGGCACATTGACAAGCATGAAAGTCACCCTATTTTGCGTTCGGAGATAAATATATCTCGGCAATTTAAAAAAATCAGTTAAGGGTAATTTAGATCTACAATGAAGAATATTTATGCCAATTTTTGGGTCCTTAGGTTTTATTAAGTGTTTGAGATTAGAAACTGCTTACATTCTAGCTATGTGCATTTATAAACTTTCTAAAAGAAAATGCAGTTGATACACACATAACCAAACGATTGAATCAGGGACTCTGAAACATCTGAGAAGTTCTTATCACTTTACAGGTGAAAAAAAAACTTTAACTAACAAAAGTGGCAAACTATCTAACCAGTTAATTAGTGTCGTATTTTTAAATTTTCTGGATGACTTTCGACAAAGATACCTTTGATTTTGATTCAACTAATTCAGGAGCAACTATACCTTTGAAAATTAGCATCTTATTTCCCTAATTAGGTATTTGTTAAATTTTAGGGTTCTTTTATCCTTGAATGTTGAATGGGAAAATTGTGATTTATATTCAAATAAGGGTAATGTAAAAGGGCTCCAGGATCTCTCTTAATAAAATAACGTTTATTATTTTGAAAATTTTTAGTTATTAATTACTATTTTTGAGAAAATTATTCACTGTATCAAAATGCCCCAAGCAATGTATCCAACTGCCGCACCAGTGTGGCACTTTAGATACAAAATTGATTTTTACATAAATTGTTATATTTTAATTTAAACTTATATATTTTTCTAACTGATTATATAAAATTGAGTCATTCTTAGATATTTTTAGAAAAAAAGTGTCTGATAAGCCATTTTTTCTACTCAAAAAATGGATTTGAATTTTGGTTGTATCAAACTGCCCCACTTTCCCCTAAATTGTAAATGCAACAGTATAACCTGTAAAAAATAATAAAAGTTGCATATTGACATATTGAGATTAAAAATTTATCATTTTGAACTTTCAGCATTCACAGGTAATACAATTTTCAGGTTTTGATTTCATTTATTTATACATTTAAAAGATTAAAAGAGTGTTATGAAGCATTTTTCTATCAGGTGTTAAAAATAAATTGCCATCAAACGATAGGTGTATAATACTGATATAAACTTTCACGGACTTCCAAATAAAAAACCCTTTATTTTGACATGATTAGCTCTATTCTAAAGTTTAATTTGCTTGTTTGTTCTACTTTTAAACCATAAATTAAAATAGTGAGTTTTCCTTATTTGCTTTTAAAACAGAAAGCAATAAAATGTCCAGAGTTATACCAAACAATCTCTTTACTGATGTGTCAAAACTTTTTCATTGTATATTCAAACTTTCATTTCTTCCAACACCAATGTAACTTAAAACAAAGTTGCAGTTGAGAGGCACAAAAACACTTCTGAACACCATGAAAACCAGTAAATTTAACGACCTCTTGTGTGAAACTAAAGTTTGAAACCAGAAATATGACACCTCAGGGTCGTATTTCTCACATGCATAAAAGTAACACATTTGGACTTATTTCCGAAATAAAAACGGGAGTTGAACCTATTCGTATTCATCCCATAAAGTTTCGTCGTAAAGCGGAATTTCGAACCCAACTATATGGTCCCTTTTTGATTCTCTATATCGTTACAAATAAAACAAGAGTTCCACGAGCGCGTACGGGTTGACATTTGCGAAAATATTCGAAGATCAAAAATATCATCGGCTGCTGGAATCTTATCTACCTTTTTCAAAACCTTGGAAGAAGATGGGAACTCATGGGAGAATTTTATTTTTTATTGAATTCCAAGACGTCAAGAAGGGAACAAAAGATTTCTACATTGGTCTGACACTTTTGTGAAATATATGCTTTCTATCTGAAATAACTCTACTTCTTTATTTGTGGGGGGTCTTGACATAGTCATTATAGTTCGTATCAACCATGACGTTTATAAGTCTATATACTATCCAACAGTTGAAGTGAAAAGTCTATATAATATCCAACAGTTGAAGTTTATTTAAAAACAAAAAAATAGTGTAGGGTATTCTGAAATAGGGAAATTTTACTACGATTTCTAACTATATATATTAAAAAACCTTGGTATAATAACGAAGGATAAATTGACTATCAGATATTTACTTTAGCTCAGAATAAAAAGTTATTTAAAAAATTTTGGTAAAATATATTTCTAGATTTTTTTTAACCGGCCTCTACCTTTTTCTTCATAGAATTTTTCAAAATTCGTCTTAAAATTTATGGATATTTTAAAATGGTTATAATCCAATAGAAGAATACTAATATCTACTTAAAATGAATGTTTCTTTCTCAAAATACTTGTGCTGCTAAAATAATTGGAAGTATCCAACTCATCGTTTGAGACTATTTTAGTTTTGGTTATCGAAAATTTTGACAAAAGAAGTAATAGGGAAGAAATATAATTGAATCGTCAGTTAGAAGAAGGGAATAAGTCCAAAAACCAAGTTTTGAGTAAATAAAAAAAACTGTATGAGTAATGTAATTATCATTGTATAACCACCACATTTTTACTGAAAATTCAGAACCCTATTTAGAAAACAGAGCAATCACCAAAACAAATATAAGTACATTAAAAATATTTTACAGTTAAAAAAAGTTGATGGACTTATTCCCTTCTTCAACCTTATGAAATTTTATCTTAAGAAAGATCTTAAAAAACCCTTAAATTGACATTTAAATAATATTTCTGATTAATTCGCATCACAAAAGGGAGAAATAAAAAGATTAAGGCACATAAAATTCAAACTGAGTCGTTAAAGCAGTATCAATGGAGTCAAACGTTCCCTGCATGAAAAAAGTTTGAAAGTACTTTTAAATAAAGAGCAAATTTTATTTTGACTTTGTTTACAGTATAAAGAATATGAAAAGAAAGACAAATTAACTGTAATTCCAAATTAAATTTAAAAAATACAATGAAATTACGTCGATTTCGCAAATTCAAGGGGCTATATCTGCTGATATAGTCCAAGAAAGTTAGCTAAAAAAAGGGGTTCAAGTGGAAAAAATTGTAAAAGAAAGTTTGATGGGTGATTCTTATAGGAAATTTTCCGTAAAAAACGATGGTGAAACGTATACTAAAATTAACCGTGTCCTTTAGCCAATATGGTGGATTTTCCAAAATAGCGGTCAATCGTTTTTAACTTATTACTTCCTACATATTGTTAATAAAATTATAAATTTTGCAGTAAATGATTAAAATTTAGTAGTAAAATTAATGGCGAACTGTTTTTTTCTCTTACGATAAGTTATTTATCCAATATGGCGGATTTTCCAAAATGGCGTCCCCTAATGTTTAGAGTAAGTAAAATTATGATGATAAATTCGTAATTTTTACAGGATATGGTTAGAATTAAGTCATAATAATATTCATATAAGTTTCATGTCCTCAATGTATCAAATATGGCGGATTTTTCAAAATGGCGGACAATCGTGTTTTACTTTTTTGCTAAAAATCGTTAATAAAATAAAACTTTTGAAGTAAATTATTAGAATTCAGTTGCAAAAATAATGTGGAACTGTTTTTTTCTCTTACGATAAGTCATTTATCCAATATGGTGGATTTTCCAAAATGGCGTCCACTAATGTTTATAATACATAAATTATGATGATAAATTCATAATTTGTACAGGATACGGTTAGAATTAAGACACAATAATATTGATAAAAGTTTCCTACCCCTCAATGTATCAAATATGGCGGATTTTCTAAAATGGCGGCCACATATTTAGATCCTTTTTATATTTAACGTTTTTACATATAAATAAATTTTATTTTTGCATAACATAAATATTTTTATATTAAATTACCTATAAAATAGTATATTAACCAAGATTTTGCGATACATAGAAATAATTTCAAAAAAGGCGGCCCCATATTTCAAACTTAGTGGTAAATGGTAATTTTTAAATTTCTACCTACCTTATTTACCAGTAAATTTTAGTAAAATATAAGTATTCTGCTTATATTATACCTAATAACATTTAATATTTCTAATTATTAAGAAAAAAAATTAAAAATAAAAACGATCTAAATAAGTGGCCGCCATTTTGGAAAATCCGCCATATTTGATACATTGAGGGGGAGGAAACTTTTATCAATATTATTGTGACTTAATTCTAACCGTATCCTGTACAAATTACGATTTTATTATCATAATTTATGTATTTTAAACATTAGGTGGACGCCATTTTGGAAAATCCGCCATATTGGATAAATGACTTATCGTAAGAGAAAAAAAACAGTTCCACATTATTTTTGCAACTAAATTCTAATAATTTACTGCAAAAATTTTATTTTATTAACGATTTTTAGCAAAAAAGTAAAACACGATTGTCCGCCATTTTGAAAAATCCGCCATATTTGATACATTGAGGAGAGGAAACTGATCAGAATATTATTATGACTTAATTCTTAAGATATCCTGAAAAAATTACGAATTTATCATCAGAATTTTACTTATTATAAACATTAGTGGACGCCATTTTGAAAAATCCGCCATATTGGATAAATGACTTATCGTAAGAGAAAATAAACAGTTTCCCATTGTTCTTGCTACTAAATTTTAATCATTTACTGCAAAATTTATAATTTTGTTAAAAATTTTTAGGAAGTAATAAGTTAAAAACGATTGACTGCCATTTTGGAAAATCCGTCATATTGGCTAAAGGACACGGTTAATTTTGGTATACGTTTCACCATCGTTTTCAACGGAAAATTTCCTATAAGAATCACCCATCAAACTTTCTTTTACAATTTGTTCCACTTTAAACCTTATCTTTCTTGGACTAATAGGGGGTATATGTTTCACCCTCTTTTCACTCATGCGTAGAGCAAAGCTTGGAGATGTTTTTAAGCACAAAAAGTCAATTTGTTATTTTTGGACTTATTCCCTTCTTCTAACTGACGATTCTAATAAGGAAGTGTCAAATAAACGTATGTTTTTAAACCTACTTAAATTCTCATCTTTACTTCCTAGTTTCAAATGTCAGCTTTAGCTGTTTAAAACATAATTAAATTTTTAATAAGACCAATTCTTTAAAAATAATGGTTGATGCATTAATAGTCCAGTAACTTTGTCGCCTGAAAGCATGGGGTCGTATGCGTCAAATCCGGTACTTCTGATTTTTTGCAGACTTGTTTATGATGTTGGCCCAATGAATAATCCAAGTTTTCGACCTCGAGCGCCGAACGCAACTTTGTCAAAAATCGAAAAACCCCCGGAAAAATCGAGTTTTTTTCAAATTTTGGTAATTTTAACCCTAAAGAACTAGTTTTTGAAAAAACTTTCTTATTACAAAGTTAAAGAAAACAAAATTTCCTACAAAATGCACTCATCAACTTTGATTTTCTGAAGAGTGGTTTTGAAGCTAGAGCGCGCTGAAAAACATCGATTTTTTTGTCTTTCCGCAAAAAAAAGGAAAACGCGCACTTCTACCCTCTACAAAATGAAAACTATTCATGTTATCAATAAAAATTTTATACGAAGTGAAAGAACATTTAATTTTCTATAAATAACGTGCTTTACATTGTTATTTTTTTAGAAGGGGGGAGGGAGGGAAGCAAAGATCGATAATAAAACTCTCACGCCTGGCAGACCAAACGGACTTACGCGGCTGTTAATCTGCAATCTGCGCTTTATTTCCAGTATATTACCAATAAAATGGATTGTTTTGGATTCATTGATGACTAAGAATGCTTAAAAAAATAAATTTTTAATTTTATTTAAGAAATATTGGGTGTTTTAGGCGGAATTTCGATCAATATTTTAAATTCATATATTAAATTATGAGGGTGTTTTAAGGAACGATTTTATATGTTTTTTGCATCGCTAAATCCGAATTTTAAGTTTATTTTCATTTTCAAAGTCATCTTCACATCAAAAATTGCAAAAAATCTCAAATTTTTGCTCTTTTGTTAGGTTTTTCATCGATTTTCGAAACAAATATTCATTTTATGAAACATACCATGACACCAAATTAAAGTATGTAAAATTTCCTATCAGATGCACTGGTTTATTTTTATCTTGCGATGAACGGTGTACGTTTTATAGTGTTTTGAATTGCAGCAATTTTTTTGTTTTTCTACAAAAAAGTGGTGAACGCTCGATTTACCCCACTACAGCTCTACATAAATACAAGTAACTGACAAATAGTTTATACCACAAAAAAGAACATTTAATTTCCTACAAAATGCACTATTTAACTTTGATTTTATGATAAAAGGTATTGATGCTAGAGCGCGTTAAATTACACTGTTCTACAAATTCGACCTTCAAAATTTTTTCCTTGATGAAAATAGTCATTTCTTATAGATTTCGGGTCGCTGAATACGAAAATCACCATGAAAATTCTCAATTGACTCAGGATTTTCGGGGAACAGCCCCTCCCCCTTTTTACGTTTTTCGACGACTTTATAACTTTAAACTCGATTTTCAGGGTCAAAAAGCATTAACTAAGTCTTTAAATTACTCCCAAACGGACAAGGAGGGTTGAAATTTCTAAAATATGAAATTTGGTAGCAAATGGATAAGTTTAAGGGGTTATTATCCCCCTAAAAATGCAAAAAAATAGGTAAAAATTATAGAGGTTTTCATACGACATTTTTTCCTCTTATTTTTTACGCGATTCATCTTTGAAGGGTCCTAACCCTTCCCCAAAGACCCAAATTTGATGACAATATGCAGCAATAATTTTTACTAAAAGCGGTTGAGGTGTTAGGGCCCCAAAAGCCCTCGCGGAAGAGCTCGAAAGACTCTCTGAATCGGGTTGTCTCTCGCGCGCTCTGGAACTCGCTGTTCAACAATGAAAAATTACAGAGACGAGATGAAAACCCATTTTCTATAGATTTTGGGTTCCTGAACACGAATATGATCATTAAATAATGACTGAATAAATTAAACAGATGACTCAGAGTTTTGTATTGTTTCACTATTTATATTTTACATATAATGCTAAGGCAAATACAATGAAATGAAAAGTAATTATGAAAAGTACCTTTTATTCTCGTCTTTTTTTGGCCTGTCGCTTATATGATACGTCTGGGGCATCTCTGGGAATCATCCAACAGAAATCTGCTAGCATGGAAACTGACCACTTCCCTTTGTAACGCTGTTCCATTGCTGAAATATCCTGATGGAATCTCTCGCCTTGTTCGTCACTGAAAGCTCCACAATTTGCTTGGAAAACATCAATGTGGGAGTGCATAAAGTGAAGCTTCAGTGACATGTTGCATCCAATTTTCTCATAGGTAGATATAAGTTCATCTACCAGATCTTTGTAATTTTCAGCACGAAAGTTTCCTAGGAATTGTGTACTAACATTTCTAAAACATCGCCAGGCATGTAGCTCATTAGGATCGAGAATTAATTCAAACTCCTTGTCTTGTAAAAGCTTACGTATCTGGGGACCTATAAATACCCCCTGTTTAACCTTTTCCGTACTTAGACGCGGGAACTTTTGGCACAAGTAATCAAATGCACATGTGTTTTTGTTAACAGCCTTTACAAATTGCTTCATGAGTCCTAATTTAATGTGCAAGGGTGGTAGGACAATACTTTTAGGGTTTACTAGAGGCTCACTTAAAACGTTTTTAGTGCCAGGCGTCAAAGCTAACCGTGCAGGCCATTCTTTCTGTTTATAATGGGCATTCCTTGCTCGGCTATCCCACTCACATAAATAGCAAGAGTACTTGGTGTATCCACCTTGTAGACCAAGCAAGATAGCTATAATTTTAAAATCACCACATACTAACCATTTATGTTGGTTATAGTTTATACAATTCAAAAGGCGTTTACACATGAAATAACTTTCTTTACCTAAGGCTGCATAAGCAACCGGAATTGATGCTGATATTTCATCACTGTTAAGCAATAGAACAGCTTTCAGGCTGGTTTTCGAGGCATCTATGAATAGTCTCCAATCGTCTGCTTTGTAAGGAATTTTCAGTTTCTGCATCAAACCTTCAACATCAGTGCAAAATATTAAATCATCGTCACTGCTGAAAAATGTTGAAAATTCTTTTTGGCGATAACGCAGAGAAGTTATTTTAACACAATCCTCTAAGAGGTTCCACTGCTGCAATCTGGATCCTAAGAGTTCAGCTTTATTCTTCGGGAGTTCTAAATCCCTAATCAAGTCATTAAGCTCACATTGAGTGATTCTGTGTATGTTACAACTGGTATTCATCTGTTCAAAGGATGGATCAGCATTACTGGTACTTGGAACATCTTTGCCACTGTCTGTCGGAATGTTAGCGGGGGAGTAAGGAACTGGCAGTCCTTCTCCATGTGCCACTGGGCGAAGGGCAGATGGTATCACAGGGTATTCTATATTCTTCCTCTTATACTTATTCATTCCTGTCGTCAAGCATGGTGTCATGCAGAAATAGCAATCAGTGGAATGGTTTGTGGGTTCACGCCAAATGGCGGGAACAGCGAAACTCATAGAAACTTTTTCTCCACGCATCCAAGCTTTCAGGGTTACTGAACACGATAGACAGCAAACGTGGGGAGCCCAAGTTTTGTCCTGGTCACCGACATGACACCCAAAGTATAGTTCATATGCCCTTTTAACTGCAGTAGTCAATGGTCGCTTTCTGGGTCCACAAATCACATCAGCGCAGACATAGCAAAAGTTGTTCGGTGAATTGATACAAGAGCGGGACATTGCTTAAGATTTAAAGGGCCACAAAATTTGCACACAGCCACACAGCGTATAAAGTCACTCACTTCTTTAGGAGTCGATATCAAACAGAGATGAAACACAAGACGCAAAATGAAGTTATCCGCTCTCTAGCATGTTTACTACAATGATGAAACCCCTCGCAAATGGAATCATGATTCACTATCAGATCACGTGATTTTTGAGACAGTGATCTAAACAAAGCTAATACATGGGATTTATTTTACCCCTGGGGGTATGAACTAATGGTAATATATCTCCTTTTTTTATTTTCCTTTATTTATCTACCCGCTACGTTAACGTTATATTTTATTTACAGAGTGTAACTCAACACCAAATCTATGCCGCCCGCGTAATCCCAACACCCTGTATCGCTGATTTAGTGGCCAAGTGTTAAAAAGGATCAATATATCATGCATTTATAAGTTCTCATGTCTATTTGAAACTTCTCAAAGCATAAATATTAATTCCAGAGCGCGCGAGAGACAACCCGATTGAGAGAGTCTTTCGAGCTCTTCCGAGGGGGCTTTTGGGGCCCTAACACCTCAACCGCTTTTAGTAAAAATTATGGCTGCATATTGTCATCAAATTTGGGTCCTTGGGGAAGGGTTAGGACCCTTCAAAGATGAATCGCGTAAAAAATAAGAGGAAAAAATGTCGTATGAAAACCTCTATAATTTTTACCTATTTTTTTGCATTTTTAGGGGGGTAATAACCCCTTAAACTTATCCATTTGCTACCAAATTTCATATTTTAGAAATTTCAACCCTCCTTGTCCGTTTGGGAGTAATTTAAAGACTTAATTAATGCTTTTTGACCCTGAAAATCGAGTTTAAAGTTATAAAGTCGTCGAAAAACGTAAAAAGGGGGAGGGGCTGTTCCCCGAAAATCCTGAGTCAATTGAGAATTTTCATGTTGATTTTCGTATTCAGCGACCCAAAATCTATAAGAAATGACTATTTTCATCAAGGAAATTTTTTCAGTGTAGAACAGTGTTATTGCTGTTTCCTGACTTCACACAAAAACAGGAAACTTGCTTTTTTCAAAACGCTATAAAGCGTACACCGCTCATCGCAAATGAAAAATAAACCAATGTATCAGATAGGAAATTTTACGTTCTTTAATTTGGTTTCGTGATATTTTTCGTAAAATGAATATTTGTTTCAAAAATCGATGAAAAACCTAACAAAAGAGCAAAAATTTGAGACTTTTTGCAATTTTTGATGTGAAGATGACTTTGAAAATGAAAATAAACTTAAAATTCGGATTTAGCGATGCAAAAAACATATAAAATCGTTCCTTAAAACACCCTCATAATTTAATATATGAATTTAAAATATTGATCGAAATTCCGCCTAAAACACCCAATATTTCATAAATAAAATTAAAAATTTATTTTTTTAAGCATTCTTAGTCATCAATGAATCCAAAACAATCCATTTTATTGGTAATATACTGGAAATAAAGCGCAGATTGCAGATTAACAGCCGCGTAAGTCCGTTTGGTCTGCCAGGCGTGAGAGTTTTATTATCGATCTTTGCTTCCCTCCCTCCCCCCTTCTAAAAAAATAACAATGTAAAGCACGTTATTTATAGAAAATTAAATGCTCTTTCACTTCGTATAAAATTTTTATTAATAACATGAATAGTTTTCATTTTTTAGAGGGTAGAAGTGCGCGTTTTCCTTTTTTTTTGCGGAAAGGCAAAAAAATCGATGTTTTTCAGCGCGCTCTAGCTTCAAAACCACTCTTCAGAAAATCAAAGTTGATTAGTGCATTTTGTAGGAAATTTTGTTTTCTTTAACTTTGTAAGAAGAAAGTTTTTTCAAAAACTAGTTCTATAGGGTTAAAATTACCAAAATTTGAAAAAAACTCGATTTTTCCGTGGTTTTTTCGATTTTTGACAAAGTTGCGTTCGGCGCTCGAGGTCGAAAACTTGGATTATTCATTAGGCCAGCATCATAAACAAGTCTGCAAAAAATCAGAACTACCGGATTTGACGCATGCGGTGATGTATAAAGTTACTGGACTATAAATAAAGAGAAAAAAAAAGTGACAAATATTTGCTTTAGTTTTGCACGAAATCATTCTTGTATTATAACACTAGATAGAAATCCTACGAAGAAAGCTATTTTTCTTTTTAATAAAAAATCCCGCATCACAAACTATTTCCACGTAAAGGCATCCAAACTTGCAATAAAATATGGGGAACTGCATTCGAAAACTAGTTATTTTGGGAAATTTCCACTTTTGAAGTTTCCAAACGTATTTAGGTGAATAATAAACGAAGGCATTATCAGTTTGAATTATTTCCACATATATTTTTTGACTTTAAACGGCTTCATAGCGATAACATCTTTCCCTGTTTTTAACCTAACTTTTGGAAATGAATTTTATCTAAAGTACGCTTTGGGTCGTCCCCAAAAAGTTTTCTTATCATCTTCCCCTGTCATCCAATTCTTTTTCGGATGACCAGAGAGCTTTTAAAGAGAATCCGATACCATTTAAAAGTTTTTTGGAGGCTGAAAAGTGCATGATATCTGACTCTTCTTTTTGAGTTATTTGGAAAGTAATAATATTTGTTATACTACTTTCCAAACTGAACTTTGTGTTGCTCTTTTTAATTTAATGTTCCACTAATGGTTTGCACAGAGCCTTAATTTAATGCTAACATACACCCGGGCCAGTATTATACAGTTTAAACAAGCTAGCAATATCTGGATGAGCGTTTAATATGCAGGATAAGTGGCAGTATGCTGATGATTAAATTTTGTGTGAGAAAACCATTTGCTAGTTTGAACAATTTGCAACATCTGAGGATTAAACGTAAAAAAAACCTTTTAAACTTTCGGTCTGTTTAAAAACAGGTTTCATTCGTAAATAAAATGTAATATGAAAATTTCAGAAGACTGAAGTTTACCTTCACACGCGAGTAGAGTTTTACTTTCTTTTTATTTTAAACTTAAGAAGAATGTTATCCTTCATAGTTTCATTTTATCTTTGCATTAACATTTTATTTATACTCTTTTAAAAGACGTTATTATAGAAGATAAAGATAATAAATTATGTTATATGGATAAAGTATAGATTATGATTAAGTATAAAATAGTATACACTGCAATCTTTGCTTTTCATCACTCGTTATGCACTTTATAAAATGTTCCTTAATACAGAATTTCTACCAATCCATAAAAAGATGCTTATTTCTCAGATAAAAAAGAAGCAATAAAAATAAAAAATTTAGGTGAAAATTGTTATTATTAATCTTAATATTCCAAAGCTACCCTCAAACTCCTCTAACCAATATGTTTTGCCAACGCATAATATTCTTTTTTCTATCGATTGCACGGAAACCTAGATTTTAGTTACAAAACTAGGTTAATAACTCAATAGCTTTAACCTTGTAGAGAAAGTAATGGTTCGTAGAATATTTTTTTTCTGCCCTTAGAGTCCAGTGATCCACTTAACTAATTTTTGGACACAGTGAGGAGTTTTAACAAATATGTAAAATATCGTGACTTTAAATTTAATCTGATTTCTAGCCTTATTATATGTTTCACTTATTTATAAGTGAAAATCTTTGTCTGAACTATCTTTATAAGTATTGACTTTTGTTGAATTTCCTAGGCATAATAAGTTAAATACACAAGGAATTATATTATAGATACTATTGAAAACATTCTAGTGAATATAATATAGTACGTGTAATATTACCTAATACTTTGATCCATAATTTTTCATTGATGTTCTCCAAATTATAGGGGAGACTAGGGATACTTGATCCCCACTTTGGTTTTTAATTGTTTTCTAAGCTGCAAATCATCACTTTTCAGAAATTTTTGGCATGAACATTGGTAACACTATCCTCTACCCAAAAGACAAAAAAATTACTAGAAAGTAAACAGATACTTTTAGTAAAATTAGTTTTTAACTTTTTTTATAAAGGGATCAAGTATCCCAACACCTAGGGATACATGATCCCTTCGTGGGGGATACTTGATCCCACTCAGAAATTACGTTATTATTCATCATACAAGCAATTTACCGATATATTTCGTTTACTAAATATTATTTTTAAAAATAACCATATTTTAATTCATTTTCTTAGGTATTAATAACAATACAAACATGAAAATTGTACACAAATAGTAAGAAGTTTTATTAATGGAGCTAAAACTACAACGAATAATGCAAATACTTTGCAATAAAAATTATAAAATCTTATTTACTTCTTGTAACAATAATTGGTACTTCTCTAGAAAGCCGGCGCAAATCTCGCCAAGCAGATTTTTTGGTGACAGCTTTATTTCCGAGATTTACCGAGCTTTATTTCTGCTCAGAAAGAGATCTGCCTACCCCATTGTTACAAAAAAACATAATGTAAATAACAAGTTATTAAAAGAAAAACTATATAAGTCTGTTTAAAAATCATATTAATACTCTTTAAATATATTTCAACGAAATTTAAAATTTTAAAACTGGTAAGTATAGTTTAAATATTTTTATTTGAATGTTTAATTTTTAAATAAAAAGTTTCATGGAATGACATTGTTGTTATTTTTTACAAGCAAAGGGTTACAAGCGGTGATATTCCGTTTGGAGCTGGTTGCATCATTATTGGCGACTTTATCGCTTGCGCCGGGATTCTGGAGTAGTACCCAATAATTGTATTTGTTGAAAATAAAAGTGGAGGTGTATGCAGGTAAAAGCATTACTTGGAAAAAAAAGAAATCTTAGCAAATGTTTTCAAAATCAGAAAAGTCAAACACAAACATTAGATGATTTAGAGTTGATGCAGTTCTTAAAGTTCCACTCATCCTAACTGGAGGAGGCAACTTAACACAATAATTTTCCTCTACAACACTTTTGTCCTTTATTTCAGGAAAAATAAATTGGTTGAGTGAGGTACCTTTTCTTTTCAAGAAGTTGATTTCGAATTCAGAAAATCCAACTTTACGTTCTACTTGACCAACATAATGGGAAACCCTCCTTTTTGTGGCAAATCTAACTAAAACAAAATCATTTTTATTTAAAGAAGGATCATCTACTTCAGCTTGGATCATGTATACCTCGAAGGGGATACTAATCCTGGGATCATGTATCCCTCGAAAGAACGGGATCAAGTATCCCTAATATGCGATTCATAAAAAACATACATTTTTAATAGTAAATAATCAAAGGATGCTCACTAATGAAATTACTTAATTGTTAAAGACAGCCTATACTTTGAAATAACACTTAGTTTAAGTTTTTAAGTTGCATATTACAGACAATACACAAAATAACATATTTACCTAGAAAAAAGTTTTCCATACAAGATTCAAGCAATCACTTCTTGCGCTTAAATAAAATGACTGAAAAAGATGTAGTGTTGCCAGTTTTTGTGTACAAGTATAACTTAAAAATTGTTGACAGATTTCAAAGATCTGACATTTTATTTTAGTGCATTTTTTGGCTAGGGATCAAGTATCCCTAGTCTATCCTAATCGACGTAAGAAAAGTGTGCTTTTTTATTTCTATTCTTCGAAAGGAGGTATATTCTAAGACAGTAGAAGTTAAGATTACAACCATTTAAATTTATTTTAAGAGCCAAAGTTAAAATTTTTGTCTTAAACTAAAAAGACAGTCTTATTACCCAATTCCAACTTTGTGTTTGAATTTATGCAAAAACTTCTTTAAAGGATTATTTTTAGGATTTTTTTCATAACACAGTTCCAGCATGCTAAGGAACCGAACTTATGTTTCCCTCTTTAATTTCGGAGAAAAGAGCCTCACTTTGCTGATCTCTGCTCTAAGAGATTACTTTAAAGTTAATTATTTAAATCATATAAGTATATTTGATTCGAATTTATTCAAAAACCAATTGTTTAAAATTCAATAATTAATTTTTAAAACTTAATAACGTCGGGTTTATTTGAGGAATTTTTATTTTTATATGTATTTTAATACATGTAAAATTATACGTTATTAAAATATACATTTTTAATGTAAAATACGAAACAAATATTTCGATGTGAAAATCTAAAACAATGAGTAGAATGTGGGAGAAAGATTGTTTAATGTTAGAAGTTAATAATTCAGAGAAAAATAAAATCTCGTTAAATTTAGAAAATTGCAGTCTTCTCATAAATAAATTACTAATTCAATGAAATATACTAGTTTTCTTTTTATTGAAAGAGGAAATAATAAAAAGCACTAGATTTGGTATTTTATTTCTTTTATTTCTAGAGACAAAATGTATATTCTGATTCCAGAATTTGACTCTTCTTAATTTTTAACAGAATTCCCTTAGTTCTGGAATTGCATCTAAGTCACTTATGAGCGTTCTGCGACAACCAAATACGAGAAATTGCCGAATCCTGGAAGAGCTCTGGGCTATTTTCAGTAATTTTGCTGACAACCTGGAATTCACGGAATTCGAATTCGCGTTGCTTCGCAGTAACACAGTTTCTGTGATTTTAGTTGCTTTCAGGTGGTTATTTTAATTGGAATTTCCAAACTAATTGCAAGCTTTCATTCTACATTAGAGTTTTAGACAATTATTTGTAGCTATATTTTTTATACAAAATATAGGTACAAATTAATACAAATTACTACTACTAATAGATAATATTTATAGAAAAGTGTAACCCCGTATACATTTAAAATGGTTTTAAGATCCGATATAAACTTGAATGGAGTCCTGAAAGCATGTTTTATTTTTATTCACAAACTAATGGTATATACAGGGTCCAAAGTTTCACGTAAATACAATCAATATTAAATGCTTGAGAGATCCTGTTAAAGTTTGTTTTTTGGGTGCGCAAGCTGTTTTCTAGAGCTGTTTCCAGAACAGCTGTTTGCGCATGCAAAAAACAAACTTTAACAGGATCTCAAGTATTTAATATTGATTCTATTTACGTGAAACTTTGGACTTAAGGGTTTTCAACTATGATCTTTCAGATTATCAAATCAAAAGAAAGGATTTCGAAATACAAAATAAGGTTTTGACAGAGTTTTCACATTGTTTTGTGTTTTTTAACTTTTTTCGTAATAAAAAAATTTAAAGTGAAGACTTTTGTGGTAATTTTAAAGATCATATTAAACCACAATTTTTGAGACCATAATTAAGTTTTTACCAATAGTAGTTCTTCTACAAATTGAATTTTTCAATGATTTTTTTGGGGTGTCGCTCCATTTTTAACTCCCTGGGATTTGGTCTGGGACCCCCTTTCTATACCGATTATTGTTCGTCTTGATGAGTACTATCATCCCTGAAAGTTTGTTGCACCATTTCAGATACACCCTGTATAGATACTTACATTTTCTAAGTAGTCTCTGCTTTGAATACAATTATCCTAAGCTTATTGGAAAACTATTATTTTAAACTTATAAATGTAAATTATATGTGTTCAAAACAACTTGAATAATTTACTTGAACATTGATAGCATGTTAATTTTCTTGGTGATACCTACTTATAAAAGGATTTTATGAAATAATGATTAAGAGTGATTTTCTGGGAGCGAGGTACACTCGTGATAGTTGACATTTTTGATTTGGCTGAAATTTATACCAAAGGTACTCTATAGTGTCCTTGGAAAAAGTGAATCCCCGTTTTGTGTAAAAAAAATTTTTTTAGGAGTTATGTCCATTTTTGTCTCGCGTGTCAGCGCCATTTTTCAAGTCCGAGTGGAAATATGGTACTTTGCGTATTCCTTTTTAAAAAATCTCTAATGGGTGTCAAACTTTTTTTTCATGTATTTTTCTTGTATAAGGCTTGTATTTAGTCATACAGGTGATAATTTGTGAGAACTTTGTTGAAATTATTCAAAACAGGACCCCTGAAAAAAAGGATTCCAGGAGATCTTTTTGTACGTTTGACGCAGAATTTTTGCAACTTCCAAACAAGTGACGAATATTATATTTTGCAGGTTGTTTAAGCATCGTGTCTGAACTATTATCCAGCAAAAATAATTCATTTAACTCTAAAAACGGTTCCGAGACATCCCCTTAAAGTTCGACCTTTTGCGATTTTGGCCCTATTTTGAAGTGGAAAATATCAAAATTGTATCGTTTCTAAAATAAGCGGTCTATGCCAAAAGATAATATAAGTTAATTTAAGTATTGTATTATAACATTCCGTTGTCCGTTCCTTGGGACCTTGCTTACATTTTTTTATTTTTAATTTTTCGTAAATGAAGTTTTCGGTTCAAAGGAAATGTCAATTGCTTCTTCCATATTATATGCAAAAGTTTTCTAGTGACTACTTTTTATGTTTTTAGGGTGCTGAATCCGAATTTAAGGTTTGCGATCAAAATTTCGTAACGGAGCATTCGGAAAATTCGAAAAAATGGCAAAAATTCTACCTTTTTATTTGTTTTTTGCCCGTAGAACATAACCTTTGTGCTTTTGAGTAAAACAGTCGGTGCAAAAATAAAGAAGAGTAAACAAGCTAAGAAAAAGTCAATCACAACTTTTTTCTCAGATGAAGGGGTCAGACGCTAGAAAACGCTGAATATTGGGACGTTTTTGTTCGATTGGCGGAAAATACAAAAAATTTCACTCCTATCACCGAAAAGCGGCCTGTTTTGAAATAGAATATTAGTTACTACTTTAATTTTGAGTTCAGTCCATGAAATTTACCTTCTGCATACTCCAATGATAATTAAATTAATTGAAAATACATTAAAATACTAGCAATTACAAATTAGGATGTTTTTGCAATATGCTCATTGTTATAGCATATGCTCATCAATAATCTCTCTATTCTAAAAAAAAGTTTTTGGTGAACGGTTTCCAGAGAAAGGCTTTTTAATTACTGAACCGAATGACACATATATGGTATCAAAATGTCCGAATTCTTTCCGGATTTCCGAGTAGGCCCTTCGATTTTTCAAAAAAAATTCTCTCAATTTTAAAATATTTCCATTTTTTTAGATAACGGATAAGGTCGCAGTTACAAAGCAAGTACTGTCAATCAAATTATTATTCATCCAATCACAACGACCGATTGACGCTATATTTTAAGATGAAACATGTTTTTTCACCTTTTAAAAAAGTACTTTCTTGATGAAATATCATTCAAAGACTGATAAAAACATATTCTAAAAACTTACATGTACGCCCTTTTATACTAATATTTCACACATTTTGTCCAATATTTATAATTTTTAGTCTGATTTTATCGAAATTAATTGTAAACATAGAGTGATATTTTGTCTCTTATTATTTTCAATTGCTTAAACGGTATTGTTTAACAAGTCTGGGTTTAAAAAATATGAATGATAAACACTAGGCATGTTATACTAACGAGTTACTTTAAAATAATGGTTTTTGTTTGGTCCTAATTTTGATAAACAATTAGAATTAGTTACTTTTATAATCATAGATTAAAAATAATTAAGAAACCTTTCGTTTAAATTTTTGATAAGTTCGAGTTAATATATATTCAAACCTTTTTAAGGGAGATGTATTCATGGAGGGGATTTGGTGACGTATTTTTGGAAAGTTGGTTGACTTTTTTTCTGTAAATTGTTTAATTGTTTTAAAAAGTGTATTAAGTTCAGTGAGTTGGAATTTGTGGGAATCGCGAAGCAATTCCAAAAGGTCCTGCGTCAGCAGTTTACGGGGGTTGGCGAGCGATAGCGAGCAGGGGGCGGTAGCTTCCTAGTACACATAAATAATAAAAATATAGGAACTTGCAATTGAATTTTATGTAATTTTTGAAATAATTAACAAATCATAGCATGTCACACATATTTAAAGCAGTTCTTACTACATTCTATTTCAAAATAGGCTGCTTTTCGGTTTCGCTTTCGGTCCCGAATATTCGCTAAGATATTAATTAGCAAGTGAAAATAGCACTTTTTCAGGCCTCAAAAAAGAAAAAGTTCGTAAATTTGCAAATTTTTCAGTGTTACTGTGTAGTTATGTGTTTTTCAGTTGAATGAAGGCAGAATTTAATCAAAAAATCATAAAAACTTGCAAATTTGTGAACTTTTTCTTTTTTGAGGCCTGAAAAAGTGCTGTTTTCACATGCTAATATCTATGCGAATATTCGCGATATTTTCATGAAATTTTTTTTCACTGATTTCTTCATATCGCGTTGGCAACAATACTCTCACTGAGATTTTTGCTCCATCTCCTTTAGTTTTTAAATTAATTTTTAATTTTTTTTCGCCTCTAGGGGTGGTGTAAGTCATCTCAATGGACCTTGACTGATGCTCGAGTCCAAACAGCGTGCATCACAGAATACAATTATAATTGATATTAGGAGAAAACCACATTCATGTGGTTTCGGAGGAAGGAAAATGGTAGCACAAAATACTTTCTTTAGGAAATTTCCCTGATTTTGACGCATTTTTAAGAATTTCCCTAACTTCTCCCTGATTTTTCCAGATTTATAAAATTTCTTGACCTTTCCCTAAAACCCCTGATTTCCAGGTTCTGCAGCCACTCTGTCTACTTATAACATATAAACAATGTGTGTTGGCAGCTTTCTTACAAAGTAAAAATGCATTAGCTGGAAAAAAATCGACCGAACCATGTGTTTATTAAAAGGAGAATAAATTCAAAGACATTTGATATACATTTGTATCTGACATCTTATCTTATGGCACGTAATTAAAATAATTTCGGTCCTCAGATTTAACTTAGTTACTTTAGCAAAAGATTATAAAGCACACACAGCCGCATTTTGAGTACTTAATTTAACCCAGACACAATTTCAATGGACAAGCTCCCCAGAATAAACTGAGCAATTAAGCAAATGCAATTTAAGCTATGCATTCAGTGGCAGACTGTTTATTTCCATTGCGCCGCTTCACACAGATTCGGCCGGGGTTGTTTGGCTTCGCGCCACTCCTAATAAATGCCTGTCCGTCCCTTAAACGGAAGGAAAGCTCACAAATTATGCTCCACCCTTCGTTAAAAGGGGGGCTCTTGGCGATTGAGAGAACACGCCACTCAGGAGTGTGCCAAAAAGTTCGACTTCTCTTAACAGGGCAATCGTAAATGTGTGCCAAATGCAGCACTTCAAAAACTGCGTATACTATGCCCTTAGAATGAGTAATGAACGATGTGCGTTCGACGACCGGAAATTCTGTATGCGTGGAAATAAAGAGTTGCGGTTGTGTGTTCTAAGATAATTTGAAACTCTACCATCGAAAAATGGCGCTCGGACATGATTTGAGCGTGATCCCAGAGATGCGTGATTTAGAAACAAACTGGAATTATTTGGTTCATGAGAAAAGGTCCGTAATTTCCGTTTAGTTTTAAAGATTCTTTGAAATGGAGTTTGGTGAGTTGGCACAGGGTTCTTGGTAAATTATAAAATAATAATGAAACTGTTTAATAAATTGGATAAACATGCATTACCCACATTCAGTTAATATTTGGATAGATAAGAACATTTATGAATAATCTAAGGAACAATAATAAGCTCTTAAAAGCGTTAATGCAACTAAACTAGGGCGCAGTTTTTCATATTATTTCATATTTCTACCCACAGTTTTGCTTAGAGTCCTATGAAATATTATTTGATACTTTAAGAGTAGAGAGCCGAGCGCAAGCGTCAGGTTTTATGATAAATGACCAACAACTAATCGGATTTAAATATAAAAACCAAACCTCTTAATATCTCATTTAGCAGTGTTTCTTTTATATTGGATAATACATTATAAACAGTCTGTAAATTGACTGTTGAAACTTAATTTCTAATGATAATTTACCATACATAATAAGGGTATATAAATATTTAATACTAATCATAATTTTAGTATTTTACACTACGAACACAAAGAATACGAAAACTTTTTGAAATAATATATCCTACAAATGTTTCTTGATGTATTGAATAGTTTTTAATAAGAGCGCATAAAGGCACTACCGTACAAAGCAGTGTTTGACTCTAGTTCACTTTAGTTTTATTTTAACTTCAAACACCTAAAAAGCTTCTCAAATAAGCAGCTGGACTAATATTTTGATGAAAACGCCTAATATGTCTTTTCAAACCTTGCTTTCGGGTGCACCTTTGATCGCACACATAACACTTAAAAGGCTTTTCTCCTGTGTGAACACTTGCATGTCCGTTCAAGTAAGCCTTCTTGGCAAATGCTCTGTTACACACGTTGCAAACATAAGGTCTCTCGCCTGTGTGGGTACGAAGGTGTTGCTTTAGATTTGACAGATATGGAAGTCTTTTATCACAATATTCACACTTAAAAGGAAAAGTTTCTACAGATTTCCGTTTTGGCACCTTTTGTTTGGCTGGTGCATTCTTGGGAAGGGAAGTTGCTGGGATGAAACTATGTTCTCCAGTTTCTATTTCAGGGCCCAAAAGACGTAGACCTACCAACGATTTTTTTAAGTTTTGGAGGTTCTGTCGGGAAGGATTGTTTTCCCAAAGTAGCATTTTATGCTTGCTGTAACTCGAAAAGGCTGGAACTACATACCGTTCTTTAATTTCTGGGTCTTTTTCGGTTGTCAAGTTTTGTTCAATGGGTATGCTTTCAGAGTCTTGAGAAGATTCAGAGAACTCGCTTGATTCAGAGTTGCAATCAGCGGAGATAGAAAGTCCTTGATACGTGTTCTTGAAATTTTCAGGACACTCGCTACTATCAGATATTTGCGTTATTTTTTCTTTATCCTCACTCGAAGTGATGCATTTACCGATTTCTTTAAAGAGAATTTGGGAAATTTTTATCACTTTAAATGGTTGACTTTTCTTCCGCATGATCTTGCAAGCAAATTTTTTCTGAATGATCCAACGGTAAATGAAACAGTACAGCTGGAATACGTTCAAACAGGATTTAAAATAACTTGATTTTCTTTACAAAGTGCGTTTTGTTGTTGCAAGCGATTCACGTGAAAGTATAATAGCAAAAGAAAATATTTTTCGGCAGCAAGCGCGTGAAAATTTTTATGCTGGTTTGTTGTACTTGTGTGTGTTTTCAAATACAAAAATATTTTGGTTCAAAATAGATAAACTTAGAGCAAGGCTTTAAATTTTATAAGAATTAAGAGAAAAATAATATTTTAATTGATTTAAAAATTATTATCTTTCAAAACTAAAAAAATTGAAAGCACTATTTTTGGATTATCTCAATGCTAAAATTTCTATGATGCCAAACAAAAAAATGACTGTCCTTCTTTTCAAAAGGTTGGTCACCAGCCTATCTTTATTAGATACTTTTTCCACGACTCTAGTTTTATAATATGTTTGGTTGTTGTTTTTTCTTTTTTTTTTGCGCCAAAGGAAATATGTGGTAAATGAATAAATATTGGTTGGTTTCATTAACTGTGATTTAATGAATGTTATTTTTTAAGAATTAAAGCTCACTGCAACGTTTATAAAACAAAAAGCGTTTAAGGATGGAGTCCTAAACGAATATTACCAATAATAATGTTTAATACTGCATTTCTGTTCTGATATAATTACTTTATGAGTAATAGCACTAAAAGCTTATACAGTTATAAAAAGCTCTTTTTATGACAAAATTTTACGGCAAAAAGTTGTTTGTAAATATGTTTGTCACATGCTACTGACATTTAAAAAAGTATATTATCATCTTAGAGTGATATTAAAGTCTTCATAATGTTCCCCATTTTAAATTTAAATAGTTTTCTTTTTGTTTCATACTACCCTGATGATGTGAACTGTACATTATGTTCATAAAGTATGTAAACATTAATTCATAACCCATTTAGGAATCTAGGTAATCTAATGAAAAAAACAATCTTTTTAGGAACGGACTTATACCCTTATCTTGAACCTCAAAATTGAAATTACCCCTCAATCCTATCAAATTAATCAAAATAAAAAGCACCACGTTACGGGATTACATTTATGAATATTCACCCAGAGCGCGTCAAGTATTAAAAGAGCAGATATTGCACCAAGTTAAAAAGATTCACCCAACAGTAGCTTTATCATCAACTCCTAAGTCACGGTCCTAAACTCATTATCTTTCAGCGGAGGGAACTCGGATAGGGTTATTTCATCATCTAGTTTCATTGCGTTTGCTCCGGAGTCCGTTCCGGTCTGTTTTTGTTCGTGTTTTAGACCTTTTCAGCACAACTGAGGGAGAAGAATACAGGATAATTACGGCAGTTTCTCTTTCCGAGGCCCCCGCTGTTGCGGCGTTTAGATTCGCTCAGAAGTTGGGAGTAGGAGGCGCCATAGGAAGGCTTTTCGGCTTTTGTTGTTTGCCAAGGGGGAGGACTGCTTTATTGTTTCCGCGATGTTTTTTACTTCTTTTGTATGTTGGTTTATGCGTTTGAGATTAGGTCATGGGTAGTTTTGTATAGTGTTCGGTTGTAAGATTTAGCCCCGTGGCAATCCACTTTTTTTGGGATTCAATGAAACGATTGAAAGTCTAAATAGAAAAAATATGTGAAGTTTCGGAATTTGTTTTTGAACTTGGCTTGAATATGATGGACATCCATGTATTAAAATTTTAATCTAAGAATATTATTTACGCGCTTTATGTGATTCAGATTTTGAAAATTGTGTTCCCATTTAAGATATTATCAAAACATTTTGAATAATAATAAAAACAATTACACTCAAAATATAGATTTGAAGAATTATATTTATGCTTTTAGGTTTTTTAATACATACTATTGCAGTGGTTCAAGCCGTCTAATAATTTTATATGTGCGTACAGTGCAAGATTACTATAGTATTTATAGTAGTAGTATAACAATTATATTAGTAGTAGTAATATTTATAAATATTATGGTAGTAGTCTAATAACCTTGCGTACAGTCAGTTCTCTTCCAATATTGTGTGATGCCACTATCATAGTTTCATTACACAATTAGATGTTTATATGTTTTACACGATTGAATAAGTTATTCAATCGTATTTAATTAAGGTTACAGAGGTTAAGTAGGCATATTTTTAAACAAAGTTTTCTATAAAACTTAAGAATTTAACTATTTACCCAAGTTTAGAGTCTGTAAAACATTAATATAGAACAAATGCCAGAACCACAAAGAAAGCTGGTAATATGGTAATTTTTTTAAATTTTAACTTTATTTATAGTTTCTTCTAACCAATTGGTGAAAAAAATAATATCTAAGTACCACATATAGTATTATAGTAACGGCATTATATCATAGCTTAAGGTGTCATACGTGCTATATTATTTTTCAAGATTTCATTCAGTCAAACTTTCTTGATTTGAATAAATTAGAAATCTAAAATACACAGGGTGATCGGAAATTACGTGGACAAACTTCGCATGGGGGTAGAGGGGACCTAGACAAGCATATTTTGAAAAACTAGAGGGGGCGCAGATTCACCGCTAAGGAGCTAGGACCTAATGTAGCGCGAGGGCGTCACAAAAAGCGGTTTTCCAAAGGACTGTTTCCCAAAACAAAACATAATAGCATGACAAAAATTATTGCATGAGGTACAGCAGTATCCGTACTACTTCCACCATAAATTTGACAAAAATAGGACCCCTTGCTAAACCGTGGGTTGAGTTTTAAACGTGCAATAATTAATCTTTTAGCCAAAGAATGGAGTTCCCTTATTGTAATGGTATTTAGAAAATGATGATCGGGGAAGGAATTTTCAATGATCATGCAAGATCCCTTATTTGTTAAATAACTGTATGATCATTGAAAATGCCTTCCCCAATCATTATTTTTCTAAATACCTTTACGCTAAGAGGTACAATCTAGCATTATGAAATATTTTACAAAAACATTTTTAGTTGTCCTGCTTATAACGATGAACTAGAAAACATTTATGAAGATATTAGAAGAACTTAAAAGTTTTCAACGATTTTAAGCTAGCTTAATTTTTCCCCTTAAGACATATTTAATGGAGAAAAATAAATATAATTGGATTACACGTTAAAGCATAAAAAGACACGGTTGCTTCATGAATGTGTGAGGATTTAAATTTTTTTTTCGCTTGTTAGTTAAGGGATAAAATTTTAACGATGCCTTGTATATTTTACAGCAGAATGTGGAAAAAGAATGAATCAACTCAAAAGTCGAGGATTTTTTACCCCAAGGAAGTGTAATAAGCTTTATAAACAATTGTAAAACAAGCATAAAAGGTTTATTGTTTTCAATTTTTCCATAACTTTTTTTACACCGTGTGGGATTACAAACTGCGAATGCTGAATGAAATAAAGCAATCAATATGGCTTCTCTCAATAGCTGAGATACTTTTTTTGAATAGTTTTTTTTGGGGTAAATAAATAAAAAGAAAAAGAGAATACACTTTATTTAAAGCAATATCACAACCTGACATAACATAATTTTTTCTTGATAAAAAACTTTCAGTGTGTTTATTGCCATTCTTAAAAAGAACCCTTGTTTTTTCAAGAATATTTATATTTCATCTAACGAATGTAAGTATTACCGAATTCCATGTCTTTAAAAGTTTTCTTTCATCTCCTACAACCATAAAATTGTTAGGAAATGATATTGGATGATAAATACAAGAAGAAATCCGTTGCACATCAGAGAAACAAAAAGAACTGAAAAGTCAATGGGAAAAATCTCATTTTCTTTATTCCCTTGGGATGACAAATACCTTATCAAGCCTAAATGAAGTTTTATTGCCTTTGAGAACAAACTGGCTTCTTCCGCTAAGAGGCTTAGTGCATTTGTTGCTAATCTGCTCTGATGTTCCAAAAGACGTTCGGATTCTTCATCGCGTAGCCTCCTTATTCAATCTGTCGCTTCGTGTTAAAATTCGTGTTGTGTTAAAGAGATGTGTTCGTATTTTTAGAGGACTTCCATGGAGAAAATATGTCGAAGAGGTTAGAGATAAATTAAAAGTATGGAATAACGTTTCCACGCATAATGGTAAAACTAATTTGGGGTATATTATAAGTTTGAAAATTAATGGCTTTATAGTATATTGTTGAATTCAACATTTTTTGCAATTCATTGCATAAGGTTTGGTGGAGTTTTATAGATTGTTTTGAAATCTTTATCGAATGTCTCTTTGGTTTAAACCTAAATTTTATCTGGAAAAACACTAAGAGAAACACTTCCTGAAATGTAGGTATTACAAACAAAAACTATCAGGGTACTGAAAATACGGGTATTTGACATGATAGCTCAGTAGCCTAATTAAACTATAGAAAACGTGTTGTTTATATAAGAAAAGCTTTACCAATTCCTAATTAAGTTTCTAATCAGCCATCCAATAGCTTCCCATGTTAATAATGATACCACATTGAATATAATAACCGTTTACAGCTTTCATATCGAAAAATTTAGTAGTGTTTAAAATGTAAGAGGGTGTTATACATTTTTATAACATATTTTTGTTTTAAAGCAATATTAAAGCATGGATAAACAGTTTTCCTATTAACACGCTTTTTGAGCTTTTGCTTTAACACAGCATTCCTTGCAGTTAAAGTTAAAAATGCAAAATTTCATACGGATATATTTTCTTCTACACCCTCATGAATTTAAAACGAGAAGGCCGCAATTTATCTTCTTGAAGTCAGCATAAAACACTAGTGTGAACCATTACAAGAAAGTCCTTTTGACTATTTTTTCCCACGTCACACTAAACCGAAAGTATGGGGCACGTCTCATGATTGATTATACCTCAACTTAAAACACCCCTAACATGTGTTCCAACGAGAGATTTCTCAGCAGTCTGCTCACCATCTCTCATAACAGAAAATCAATTCAGCCTCCACCGTAAGTGATTCTTAAGCACTGACCTTTCCTTTAACTTGTACTATTAGATAGTACTTTACAGATTTTTTTGTAGTATTGAACAGTACTTACGGGATTTTTTGAGAGTAAGCAGTTATTTGTCTGAAAAGATCGTGAGCGTGAAATCTGAAGGTGTGTTTTTACCTTTGACCTTTCGTATTGAATATGCATTAAAGAGCAGTGAGACATTTATGAATAGTTGATATTAAACCCGCACCACTTAGCTTGGAAAGTAAAGCAGTGATGGTTAGTTCAACTACGTGCTTGCCATTTTTTAATCTCTGTATAAAGCATGGAGGCTTATTGCTGGGAATATAAATGTTTCATCACAGGAAAAATCCTTGACTTGAGTTAAGGAAATAAATGTTTTTTTCATATCCTAATTTTGGCATCAACTGATGTTCTTAGTTTAATGAGGAACTACTTCATAGTCAAGTACTAGGTATTGCTTGCATACAAAAGAGTAGCTGAAAATATTATAATGTAAAGTAATGTTGTTTTGATGGTAGTTTGTTAAAATTAAGGTAAGCTACAGAATACGACTAAAAAGCCCTAGAAACTTTTGGAATTGATTATAAATGCGTTTTAAAGAATTCAGAAATTAAAGTGTTTTTTAAATTTGACGTTTTTTTTCCAAGTCGATTAAGTTGTTTTGAAGTAAAAAACTTCTAATTTTTAAATGTAGCAGTAGATTTGACAAGTTCAAAACTACTATTACTTTACACTTTGTATAAAACATATAAATTCATAATTTCTTTCAAGTTTTCAGGATTTTTTAACTTGTTTTTAATTTAAAGATAACACTTTTTAATTTTTACTAGAAAAATAGAGAAGTATTTATAAATTAATTTTGCATGCAAACAAATAAGTTGTGGAGGATACTTTTGAAAATTCCTTCAAAAGTTCCAATTATTTTTTGAAGTACTGAAAGACTGAAAGTATCATTGTTTTATTTTACACTAGCTGTTATACCCGGCCTTGCACGGGTGGGGTGTATAAATTTATTTTTTTAAAGTTTTCTTAAAATACATTTATAATTTTTTAAATTAGCAATATTACAAATCATCCTGGTATCCCAGGCGCCTCTTTCCTATCCCGGCGTTCCCGGTAAATTTCCTATCCCGGTGTTTCCGGTAATTTTTATAACCCGGTGATATTTAATATCCCGATGTTCCCGCTAATTTTCCAATCCCGGTGTTCTTGTCACTTATAACAATCCCGATGTTCCTGATAATGTTAAATATTTTGGTGCCTTTATAAAATAAAAAATTTGAAACTATAATAAAAAGTCTAGTAAATTAACAAGTCTAGTGAACAAATTAACAAATTTAATGAAAAAGTCTAGTGATCTGTCTCATTTGAAACAATGTTTTATTTTTAACTAGTTGCATGACTGGTAAAACAGGTTTTCAAACACAGAAAAATAAGTGAAAAAAGCAGGAAAAATGGGAAAAAAAGAATGAAGGACTGGTTTTCTCTTTATAACCTATGTCTTATTCTGATGTATACATAAGCTACATTATTGTAAAATTTCATTAAAATCCATTCAGTAGTTTTTGCGTGAAAGAGTAACAAACACACTCACAAACTTTCACAATTATAACAGTAGTAGGATAACGCAAAAAATTTGTTTAAACGCCGGTCTTTCGTAAAATGGAGGAGAAATTTTAACATTCCTCTATTTTAACATTTTACTTATCCACTCTAAGTATTCGTGATCCGTCAAAATAAATCTTCGAAGCTTGTACTTCAAAAGAATAAAAATCAATGTTACAGCTCAATTTACCCTTTTTACCAAGTTTTTTTATTTCGAAAATTCTTATTTTTCTTGAACACGAGTTTTATCGTAACACTAATAGGGTTTTACTTAACATGATATTCTAGAAACAATTAAGTTCTGTAAGAAAATAATCTTTATTGAAAAATGAAAAAGAAAAACACACTGTAAAAAAGCGACATCATAAAGCAGCAAAGGCATTTTTAGCTAGCAGATAATGAGCAGTTTTACGGACTAAATAAAACATAATAAAAATTCGAGTCTGGAACTACTCCCTTATTTGGAATATTATGGGTATAAAAGAAAATCCATAGACACATGTAAGACAAACTGTAAATAAAAAAAAACAACTCCAGCTAAATTATACTAGGTTTATATGACCATATTTTTTCAACATGTATGAATGAGCATATTTAAGGAATTCCCAAAATATTAATAATTTTCATCCATGAGTGCTTTCTTTGTCACCATTGTATATATACTTTCAGTTTATCTTTGTATCACATAACTTTTAGTAGTTTGCCACCTAAGAAGCAACATGTGCTAAACCACTTGTTTAAATTGAGAATTCCTTTAATGAGAGTCGCCAAGAATAGTAAGAAATCTAGCCAATCTCACCAACCCTAACGATCGCATAAAGCTGTTAAGGAAGCGGAATATTATTTCTTCAGGCCCTTAGCTGATTTGATATTTTCCACAGAGTATAGAGCTTAACAGAGATGGCAAACGGCCGTTTTCCTCTTTAGGTAGTTAATTTAATTCAGCTCGCAGATTATATTTCAGTTCACAAGCAGCCAATCAGAGAACGCGAAATATATTTGATTTGAATTTGACTCTGATTATAGGCGATTTGGATTTGAGTGACTGCTTCAGTGGGCGAATGACAGAATTAGCAGGAATGACGTGGTATTAAAGGAGGAGGGTCCGTTTGGCCTAAAGTTTTTCAATGGGAAAAGCCCTGTTAAAAAAAGTTGCCATTAGCGTCAATGGAGATGAACACTCTGTTAAGCTCTATGCTCTGTGATATTTTCCATCCAAATAATTTAACTAGTACTTAATATAATTTAAATTTTTCTTATAAACTTTTTTCGAGAAGTGTAAAGATTGGTTTAAATTATGTGTGATTAGATTTAGATTTTTTAGATTCTTTTAGATTTCTATCTGTAAACTTCGGATTATTTTAAATAAATCTATTAGATGATTTAAAATTATCTCGACTTTTCATATATGAACTTGTTTACCCATGGATTTTATGATTTCCACCTGTGTGTGTCGTGAGAAAATAAATAAAACAAAACCCAATCGAACATAACACAACCCGATGCTGTCATAACTCTTATTTGAGATATTTTTGATTCAAGTAAATCAAGAAAGGTAACTTTTCAACATTCTATCCCTCTCTAGCATGGAAATCAATGAACCAAACTAGATGACTATTAATTAACTAGTCCAAAGCTGTTGCTAATTTGCGATTTCTAATATATATCAAGAAAGTATAAGGTTTTTTTTGGCAGCGACGCATTTGTCACCAAACAAACGACTTCTGAAGTAGAATTTTGCTTGTTAGGGGAAAAAGGGTTTAGTACATGTTGCTTCTTAAGTGGCGATTTAATAAATATGGGTAAAGGTTATGTTTTGCTTAGAAGTTATCTATCCATGGTATTATTAAACATAATATCTCCTTCTGCAGAAAAACAAGTAACACACAAAAAGTATGCCAACTAACGCCGGTCTCTGTATGTTTAATAGTTAAATTTAAATTACTAATTGAGACAAATTCATAATTTTAACTTTGATTTTTTTAATAAAATTTTTTTTTATTTTATTTCTTTAGGACAGTATCTCCAGAGGCGAGAAGTGATAGGTTTAGCTTGTCTCCTAAATCGTGAAAAACGACATCTTCGATGTGTCTCTGTTTCTTACGAACCAAATGCATTGTCCCTGCATCTCCCGTGAGACTAACTCTGCAGAAACCGTCTCAATTATCCGAATACTTTAGTTTTTATCCCGTCTGTGCTTTGTCAAGTGTTTTATTCCTCTTGTCTTTCTAACAAACATTTATCAACGTTGTTTTAATTCTATTTTATGCCGCTGTCTCAAAAATAATAGTTTGAACGGCGTTTTCCTTTATTACCATTAATATATGGTGCTATTTGGAATTCTTTTGACTTGGAGCGTAACTATCAATTACAAACATAAAAATGCCAAAGGTTTTCTTTTCCATTATATTTTAACACACAGTACTTAGCTCATCATCGAAACGACTTTCTTAATCTAACTATTTTTATTTGTAGTATAGTATATACTACAAATAAATTATATATTTTATTTGTAGTATATTATATACTACAAATAAAAATAGTACGTGATAACTAAAATATAACACTAAAATTATGAGGGTAGTTTTGTTTGTTGTAAAATTTTGTCTTATTCTTTGTACTTTAACTTCTTATAACATACTATTATGTTATTTAAGCCACTGATTTAATCCTCTTATAGCTCTATAATTAATTACTTAAGTTATTAACACATTAATATTTATAACAAAACCCCGATAAAATACCACTGATTTTAACTTAAAAATCTATGACGCGATTTTTGAAAAAATGTTTATTTCCCCATATTACTCGTTTAAATAAATAAGGTATCCTTATCCCACTTTGAACACATTTTCTCTCTCATTATGGGATAACTTACATCCACTGAAAACAAGGATAAAATAATCCCCTGGAAATATCCTCACGTAGTCTTACTTCTTCCAAATACACCTTCCATAACACCGCATCCTGTCCTTTCACGCTAGTGTGTTGCAACTTCATTTAATATTCATAACAATGGTTTTTCTTTTGAGGCCTCGGTTTACGATGTCGTGGGCTTAGCCGGGATTCAAAGCAGCATTTCAGACTGTCACAAGAGTAACACACTTTTATACAGGTAGTATGGTTTGGTGGTGACCGGTGGTTAGCGCCAACTACTTTTGAGTATGTTAAATCCGTTCAAAATGATCATTCAAAACGCGAGTTGTCGTGATTAGTTGATGTATCAGGAAACGAGAAAGGTCGTTAAACCCGTGTTAATAATAGAAGATGTCTATGAAAAGCTTGATGTCTCTTTAAAGGGAATATTGCTGTGCTTAAAACACTCATACCGATGGAAGATAGTTTTAAGTATGGAAGCTTAGAAAGTGGTGATGGTTAAAGTTAAAATTTAGAATAGCTTATTCTTTTATTGAGCGTGTAGTGTCCTTGATCTTTATTAATTAAGTAATGTGTATATTAGTTCTTAATATAAACCTTACTAATATTAGTGCTTATGTAGAGGAGAGGAGGGTATTATGGAACACCCTTTATGTATTTAAGAATAACTATTGGTTTTTAATAAAAATCCGGCGAATCATTTTAAGTACAACATACTATAACTAATGACAATGAAGGGCCAATGGTCAAATAAATCAGCATCTATTTTTTTAATAAAAAATGTACTTTAAGAAAAAGTTACAAATGGAGAGTAATATGGACCAGTCGGGTAATATGGAACAGTTGGATTTACAGCTTTTGAAAACTAATTAGACCTTAGAGAACATGGTTAATCTTAACTATAAAAATACATTTAACAATTTACGTTCAAATAGTTTTGTTCATGAGTCTATTTACAATAGTCACAAACATAATCGTCTTTTTCTGACCCTTTGCTTATGGAATGTTCCATAATACCCGACAGGCCATCTTGTACTATGAACCCTTTTACTGACCGATAAAACATGGATTGCTAAAAAACGACTGCAGTATAAGAAACTACTGATCTTTTAGTATACATTATGCTTAACAACAAAATCAAAGTCTCAAAGTTACTGGTAGGTTAAAAGGTTTTAACATTTACCGTCAAAAACTTTCGAAAATCCTAAAACACACTTTGCTTTGCTGCGACTGATCAGACAACAACAAGAAGCTAAACTCTTTGCACACTACATCATGGGGGATTTCCATATTACCCTCTTCTCCTCTATAATTAAATTTTTTAATGAAATAACACAGGCCTGCGACGAAAAAAATACAAGAGAAGTAAGAGCGGAACTTGATGTATTTTTCGGTGCTGATTTCAGAAAAAATAGTAATAGAAAAATTTAATCACATAAAGTTTTTTTTTGAAAAATTCAATTTTAGGATTTTCATGAAAATTACGATTTTTACGTTGAATTTCTTTCCTGCTTGCAAGACCATTATTCTACCAAGGTGAAAACTACAGAATACACTCTGTGACACCTGCCTGTAGCTATCCCTCCATTCCCTTCGAATTCTCTCAACAATTAGCGTCCCGCGAAGTCATTTATAGTTTCAAGGGCGCGCTAATACAGTGACAAGTGGAAACTCCATCAAAAAACAATTATAACAGCTACTTTTATTGTGATACAAGGCTTCGAGTTCGAGACGTTTTTATAATTTGTCAGATGATTTTTGTTACATATGTATTGAAATAGCGGTATTAAAAATTGCATGAGTAGCATTACAGAGTAAGTAAGACAAGCTTATCTTCTGTATTTCGCTCAGAAACTTGGAGATCAGAAAAAATCATGGGCTTATCATAAAGTTTGTGTGCAGGGTATCAATGATCTATGGTTTTAGCTGAAAAGAAAGAAGACTGCTGATTTGGAACTCTCCTATGCCATAGAGGGAGCCGAAAAACCATTTAATTTAGATGATTGTTACTTCTATACATGCCATGTCCGTTGGTATAAACGCAAAAATCAAAAGATGATCCCTCATCTTGATAGTATTCCATCGGCCATACGTCCAGTTTCTCGTGAACCTGATGTTACAGTGTTTTTTCTCCAACTGACTTGTGAATCATCTCTTCCCGTGACCTGTAGGACTCTCGATGCATTTAAGAGAAATCTATGTAAACCTCACACTCTTCTTCAATAAAATAAAGTATACCAAACACTGATGGACCATTTTCATTTTGGTCAGCAAGAATGGTCACTTAACATTGAGTCAAAAAATAACGTCTAAAATGACCAAATCTTGAGCCAGGCACCAGGAATGGGATTCGAAAGAGCTAAGCAAAATAAGTATTTTTACACCATCTACATTAAATTTGGTGCTTAATACATAGTACAAGTAAAATTTTTTGCGATAATTACCTTTAAAATAGGATTTTAGCAAAAATATCGAAATCGATAATACAAAAAATCATGATGTGATTGAGGAAAATACGAGTCATTTTCGAAATCAGCATACCAAATAACATAAAATTCACTTAAAACCTCTTTTGTAATTTTCAAAAAGTTAAATTTCGCAGGCCTGTGTAATCTTTTCTTTTATTTAATAAGTTTATTTGTCTTTAAATATTTATTTTGATAACAAAATTTATTTTTCCTCTTTTTTATGCTAATATATTAATTTGAACTAATTTATTATATTGCACTAATGGGATCATATTATTCCTAAAACTGTATTTATATCATTAATTTTACAAAATCCTAAGTAAGTATTTTTTCTCAAACCCTGGAACAATTAAAAGAATTTTTAAAGTGAAATTTTAATAAAAACTTTAAAATGCCATGTAACACATACTGACATAATTATTGGCACGGCATACTTTTAAACCTGCACACATATATTAAAAGCAGCAAAACAGTATACAACCACAGATTTCATTTTACTACCAGCCCACTCTCTTTAATTTTCTAATTACGTCCAAACGATTAAGGTAAACTAATTACATACATTAACGCACGTGACGGCGCATGTTTTGAAGTATAGTGACTAGTTCTTAAGCAGATCCCAGAAGCGCTCAAAAATTGATTCAATGGTTTGGTAGCCATGGGAATAGACCCGATTTTACGACGCATTACGTAACGATCACAGAGGACGGTACTTAGAAACAGCTTTTATGGCATTATGACAAACCGTACGGAATAATGACAAGAGGTCCGTGTTCGTTCTATTCATTTTCTGAGCTCTTGAAAGTAATGAATGAATGGGACATGAAAGGAATCGTTTTAGACGTAATTATTTTCAATTTAAATATAGCTATGCTGTGTTTTAGGGATAAAAAGGGTGCGCATTTTGTTTCTTCTGTGGCTAAAAGGATCGTTTTTAAGCAAATTAAACCTCAGTTATTCGTGAATGTAGCTAAAAATAGTAGCACTAGTTGCTGATGTGGAAATTAATTGTTGCTTTTTTTTAATTAGTAACATTAATAACATTAAGGCTAAGCGCGCGTGACAGACTTGTCACGGTGACAGAGACAAAATTATCACCCTGGCTGTTGCAAGAAGCTAGAGCGAGCGCATTAGGTGACGAGACTCTTGGTCGATTGCCAAAAATCTACCATAGAAATGCATTGCTCTCGAGTGACCTAGTGTTTACAGTCGCCGCAACAAAAGTCTCTAGTGCGCGCTTAGCCTAAAAGTAACATTATGTTACTATATAATATTATAAACCAATTTCACATTTTAATGACTTGATTGCTTTGTAAGATCCTCTTAGATGTTTATTAATGTTTTTCTTACTTATTCCGTATGATAGAGCTTTTTATTTTTTAGAAATACATGCTAAAAGTAAGAAAATCCTCACTTTATCAATTAGTATTTCTGAAGATAAAATTCTAAATGTGATTAATTACATCTTACAAAGAATTTTTCATAAAATTTATTTTGTTTGAGTTTGAGAACCAATTTAAAACTCAAAATACTTTTAATAAATGAAAAAAAGAATAACTTTACGCAAGGCAAAAAACCTTTATTAGATTTAAAAACCCATGAATTCAATTTATACACAACTTATACAGCCAAAAAATCGAATCAAAAGAATGAATCTTTTCAACTAATAAGAAACAAACGGACAAATAAGATTTTCAAGCAGGGAAAAAACCATACATCGCACGAACACAAAGAACGATTTCAGAATGAAACCTAAAAATAGACATCCCTTTCTTTAAACCCTTAATAAGTAGATTGAAATCAATAAAAAGCGCTTTTTACGTTATATCGGAATAAGCGTTGTAAACTAGTGAACCATAAACTTATTAATGCCGGATCGTTACCCGTTTTTGCTATAGGACATTTAAAGAGACTGACTATCCTTCTATTGATTCCCAGACCCGTTAATGCCTGAGCTATTGATTACTGAAAATAGCTTTCTGATGGATTATTTTAGAAAAGAAGAGCGATTAGGCCCAAAATGTGAAGGAATCGCATTATAGCGAGCTTCAAAGCGAGAAGTTTTTTTTTTTAAAAAAGGGGGTTCTTCTATAGTAAAAACACAGAAAAGTAAATGGATACTTGCTTTTCTTAATAGGACGAGCGTCCTTTCGAGTTGCAAGCTTTATATTAGGATATATTTCAGAGTAGTTTTTTATTGATATTAGTTTTATTGGGGTATAATCTTATTTTAATGGAATTAAAATACCATTGGAGATGATAAATTGAGTTTAATTTGTCAAGCTTTTTGCAAAATTGAATTCAACATTTTCTGTAATAAGTAAAATGTTTATTAACCTTGGAAAAAACCCTATAACTGGTTAACTAATAAAAAAAATTTGGAAATGGGATTTAATCAATAGGGAATACAACACTTGTGGAAAATCAAGACTTTGACTATTGGAAATCCTCGATGGGGTTGGGTTATAAAACGCATTTCTTCAAATTTTTAGATTTTTTAATCATTAATTTATTTAATTAAGTAGCGCTGACGCGCTAGACCCGGGCTTCACCCGGGTTTCAGTTTTTTAATAGATATCATCTGATGCGTTACAGATGGGCTTCGCCAGTCCATTTTTAAAGAAAATTATTCCGATGTGTTCCAGATGGGCTTCGCAGTCCATTTTCAAAAAAAAATTATCCTGGTGTGTTACAGATGGGCTCCGCCGAGTCACTTTTATATTTTTGCTACAACAATGGATTTTAAACTGCAACAATCGAGAATATGCCTACAACAATTAAAGTTATATCTTCTGTTATTATATTTGCCATGAAGTTAGGCATGAAATGTTGAGTTTCAAACATAAAATTGACCAAAAAATTATTAGGACGCTTCTATTTTAAATTATTTTATTCAGAAATCTTCCCTGGAGCAAGTAGATCAACGTGGCATAGTTTAATAGTTAATGTAGGTTCGAAAAATTTAAAACTGTAAAGGACATACATACAGACAGACAAACATTGATTTTTATATATATACAGGGTGTCCCATAAATAGTGGGTCACACTTCTAGGGGGGATAGTAGACACCTAGACAAGTCAGAATCACATAGGAATCGGGGGTCCCAGCCCAAATCCCAGGGAGTTAAAAATGGAGCGACATCCCAAAAAATTATTGAAAAATTCAATTTGTAGAAGAACTGCTATTGGTAAAACTTTAATTATGGTCTCAAAAATTGTGATTTAATATCATCTTTAAAATTATCTCAAAAGTCTTCACCTTAAAATTTTTTTTATTATGAAAAAAGTTAAAAAACCACAAAAAAATTTGAAAATTCTGCCCAAACGTCATTTTGTATTTCGAAATCCTTTCTTTTGATTTTATAATCTGAAAGATCATAGTTGTAAACCCTTAAGTCCAAAGTGTCAAGTAAAAACCATCAATATTCAATGCTTGAGATCCTGTTAAAGCACGGTATAAGCCCGTTTTTTTCGTCCGCAGACTGTCGTTTTGGAAACGGCTAAAGAAAACCAGTTTTCGCACGCAAAAAACGAACTTTAACAGGATCTCAAGCGTTTAATATTGATGATTTTTACGTGAAACTTTGGACCTAAGGGTTTACAAATATGATCTTTCAGATTATAAAATCAAAAGAGATGATTTCGAAATACAAAATGAGGTTTGGGCAGAATTTTCACATTTTTTTGTGGTTTTTTAACTTTTTTAAAATTTTAAGGTGGATACTTTTGAGATAATTTTAAAGATCATATTAAACCACAATTTTTGAGATCATAATTAAATTTTTACCAATAGCAGTTCTTCTACAAATTGAATTTTTCAATAACTTTTTTGGGGTGTCGCTCCATTTTTAACTCCCTGGGATTTGGTCTGGGACCCCCGAATCCTATGTGATTCTGACTCGTCTAGGTGTCTTCTATCCCCCCTAGAAGTGTAACCCATTATTTATGGGACACCCTGTATATAGATTTTAAAAAATTACGCTCTCTAGAATTGGAGGTGGGGCTTACGTGACTTCACTTCTGTTTTTCCCCGAATGTTCAACCAATCGAAACTTTCAAAAGAAAGGATTTAACTATTGTACGCTTTCGTACAAGTGTGTCGTACCGAAGACAGAAGTAACATCATGAGTCAAAACCAGAACCCTTCTGCACATTTTAGTTTTTAATTTTTTAAAAATTAACTAGTGATCAAACTTCGAAAAAAATTAAAAATTTTTCAAAGCTCTATCGAAATAAATTAATTTGAAAAATCGTTGTATTCCCCATTAAAGTGCTCGCTTACAACCACGATCTAACTCCAACAATATCACATATAAGTTAGTTCATAGTTGCAGAAAGCACCTCAATTTTATACCTATAGTTTGAATTATCTTTTGAAAGGAAAAGTTTAAATATTATTGTTATAATTATTTATATTTATAATGGATCCTTCTACTTCAAATTTCCATCACGGATTGAAATATTTTTCTTCAAATTTAAAATTGCGGTTTTTAATGCTACAACACTGTTCAAAAATAATTATTGATATAATCTAGAGAGTGAGAGTTGATGTTCCAAATGCTGTTAACATATATTGTTTAAATTCCCACTCATAATTTTTTTCAAATATCTATACTGAAGCTTTCAAACTTTTTAATTTTGCAGCATTCAACACAGATTAACAGAGAATTATTGTGGTTGAAAAGTGTTGAAAAAATATTTAAATATTTCCCATACTTCCCTTCAATTCATCGAAAGGTATTTTATCTTTAACTATCTCGCAACATAACCATTTCAATTAAACATCTTGATAAACCATCACTTCTGAGCTACAGCAATAACTATTCCTGACTAGGAAAATTGCGACAAGTTGCGACAGCATTATGTATCATTTTCTTTCCATCTCGACCTGGCTGCGAGTTATAGATCATTCCGTAATTTTATGCCGCGTTGCAGGTTTGCCCAGTCGAATAAAACATTAGTTCTTGTTATCTACATACACACCAGCGCTTCTTGGTCCATGCGTGTTGATTTCACTACAGGACAGTCATAACTGTTTTATAGTTCGTAAGGCCCCCTTTAGAAGGATAATAAATGCTTTTAATGCTCGTACACGATACCAAAAATGTTGTTTTATCGGTCTTGCTCTGTGGAAATAAATTATGCTGATATAGAGGTTGTGGTTCCAGTAGACGAAAGGTTTGTATCGCACATGGTTGTATTATATTTATGGCAGGTAAAAGTTTTTTTTATTGGATATGGGTCCTGCGAAGAATATTACTTTCTGCAGTTAAACATTTCAATTTAAATAATGATTTAAAATATTACTAGAGGAATCTTTCGCATCCCTTTAGCTTGGAAAATTCTAACAACTTTTATGGCCACGAGGACTTTTTTATAAGGTACTTAAAGGTATAAGCTTTCTACATACTTGTATATAGTAGTCTAATAGACCAAACATAGTCTAATAGAAATTTCTGTCCTGGTATATTTAAAATATATTTTCTTAATAGAATGAAATGTCTGCAGAAATGTTGAAATTTTTGCGTCAAAGAAAAGAAATGGTTTAACTCCTTATTTTAAAAATCTTTTCTAAAAAAAGAAAAAATGTAGGTGTACTCACAAGTTAATTATTTTTCAAAACTTTAAAATGCTAAATTTTTTAAAAAAGATACATGTCTCCAAATTTTGAATTGAATAAGTTTTTTTTTAGAAATGTATGATGATTTTAGATACTACTCGAAACATTTAATAAATAAAATGCTCTCTTAATTGAATGTATTCGTGTTTCGCAAATTACCTTAGGTATGAATTTTTATTTTCAGAAGAATCGATCTCCTTATTTTCTAAAAATTCGCACACATACAATCTTCTTAGGATCAAAATATTTAAGATTTAGTTTTTTCATATTCTTAGGATAAAGATTCTTCTAGGTTTTAGGTTAGATACTTCTCCTCGATTCTCGCTTGAGTTTTACTCTTTTGTTTGATTTGATTTAATGCAAACTGTAAGGATTGTTTTCTGATGCTTACGTAAAAATTTACTAACCAAAAACAGTAACCTTTTGTAAACACCTACGCGCCTTAAGACAAACCATTATGATTCTATGGTATATTTCGGATCTTATCATATTAGCTATGCAGTCTCCTTTAAACTGATACCTGTCAAGAGGGAATTCAAATCCACCCAACACACCCGATATTCCAAACAACCCCTCCCATGTAGCTAAACCAAGTGCGAAAAATGCACTTCCCCCTGTCACGGATTTCAATAGAGGAATTCTCAAGCGTCGATTGAAGATATTCTTCTCTCTGTGTTTGGTCTGTCTATTTCGGGAGGAGTGAATAAAAGACGCAAACAAAGGGAAGAGGTTCTTCACAACTCCTTCCTCAGGGACGAAAGAAGATAAAAATCGAGATTCTCTTTGGAACAAGTTGCTTTTGCGCCGTCTCGTTCTGTTCGGGAGCGATTTGGCGGAAAAACAGCCACTTTTTGAGTGTCACCGGGCAATCAAGGAGCTGAGGGCCTTGTTTGGCTTATGGTGAAAAAGTTCTGTTATACGTCTTTGTTAAGGGGAATTGCGTGTTGAAAGGGAGAGAAATTTCCCGGTGTTGAGTCGGGGAGGATTGAGTTTTGAGTGAAGAAGAAGAGGGAGATCAAGTTAAAGCAAACTTAAGTGGATAGGAAGAATTCGGACAAGAAAATTGAAGGTTCTTGTGTTCTCCTGTTTTTTTAAGGTTTTTATTAGAAACTACTGAGCTTTTTTATAAAAAAATTACTAAGCATTATTCTTGAAAACGCTAAATAGTATTGAGTAAGTTAATTCAGACAAAAGAAAGTTCTATAATGAATTTTTTGGTTTAACCCGGGAAAACCTGAATTATTTTTTTTCTCAAATTTAATTTTCCTCTTTACTGTATGCTTATAACGTGTCTTGAAGTAGTATAAAACCATTTAAAAAATAATTATTATTTTAGTCAGAATAGGGTGGTACCATATGGTATCGCTAAGCTCTTACACTACCATTTTGTGCATCACAACTTTTTCAAAGTTTGGGATTTTAAAGGCAAAATAAGAAATTTGTCACACTTTTATCACTTCGTTTATCATATTTTAACTAAAAAAATAAATAAATTACAATTTAGTCTATTATCATTTATTAAATAGTCAATTTTAATCTCATTATGCCAATTAGTGTTATAATACTAATCAAAGGGTTATTAATAAACTTTTTGTGTTGTGAAGAAAGCTGATATGACGAGAAATTGAGAGTTTCATCAATTTTTCCCTCATTCAGGGTGATACAATTAGATATTTCCTTAGGACATCTAAGTTTTATAAGTTAATAATTCTATAAACCATAGTTACACATAAACACGTTTTTGCCTCACTTGAAGACACCATTTATTAAGTATTAAACCGTATTTGCAGAGCTATAATATTTTATTTCATGATTTAATTTCAATCCCTAAGCTTTCTAGAATGTATATCTACAAGTAGAAGTTTGTAATAAATTTCTTTTTAGTAAAGAAATAGTTTTTTCTAAGGTGTGGTTTTCGGTACCGTATGGTACCACTTCCTGGGTTAGTTATAATAGTTCTAACTTATGATTCATTTCAAATACTTGGTATTCCTGTCTTTAGCTAAAAGTCATCCACTTTCGTTATTTTCGAAGCCGTCAAAAATATTTTTGGATTATTATGATTCAAAGTATAAATTAATGCTTTAATAAACTAAAAATTGTTTATTAAATGAAAGATTCAAATTCAAAATTTTGTGGAAAGACTTCGACTTTAAAATGTTTTTACTCTTAGTTTGCGTTGGTTCAAAACGCTTTCTCTAGAATTAAACACTTTGTTTAATACTTAAAAATGAAATTTCAAATAAGTACACAAATATGTGCAACCAACAGATTTTAGTCCCTACTAGGTTGATCCGTTTATCTTAAACTCGCCGATAAACATTAATTAATAAAGATTAACAAAAGTATTTTCCATATTACACTAAATTGAAACATTAAAATTGGAACTACTAGAATACTTTGTCAAATCTTTCTTTCTTTTCTGTTACCGTCAAACCTTTCTTCTTCAATCTTTCATTTCAAACTGCCCTTTATTTATGGCAGATTCCATTCACTCCCAGGTATCTCAAAAGTTAAGAATAGAAATAAAAATAAACCCCAAATGCTGCCTCTTTGAAATCCCCCCATTCGCGTTACAATCCTGTGGTCTCCAAAGTTAAATTGAGCTGAAACAATAGCATTTGAGTACCGTAAGAACTTCACTGACTCAACAGAAGTACGACCTTAGGAATTTTTTTAAAGAAGTAATTTATCCGGCTTTACTCGTGACTGTAACCTGTTTCCTCCCGGAATTCGGAAGCTTTCATTTTTGGGGCCCGTTACGTCGCTTTCATCTAATTTCGGCAACATAATAAAAACATCTATCCCGCATTCCGGGCACTTTTCCGGTGGTTTTCTCCGTTTTTATTGTCAAGGAATCTCTCACCACGAAAAACACATTAGTTCTCTCTTTCCTTGGTGATATAATGTATGATGTTGCCTTGTAAAAAATGCTGGAAGTGGGGAAGGCATTAATTTTTCCGTGTTCTTTAATTTTAAAATTTTCATTAGTGAAAATGTGCTCGTGTTTCTCTTTTGTTCGTGTGTTTTTGGACTGAATTTAATATAATTGTTGTGAAATATTTGTAGACTTTGTTGAAAACATTCTGTTTATGTATGGAGTAAACAATTCTTTTTAACGATAGTAATGTTTTTGGAAGAAAATAATATGAAAAAACAATAAGCATATATATGGTGAGGGTAGTTTGTCTCCAAATAATGTTTTTTACTCATAAAGAAAGTTATAAAACATTACGAAATGGGGGATTTTCCATGAGTTAAGAACAACCCTATATTTGTACTTTTTTTTATCAACTCTACCTTGGAGAATTAAAAATATGTCATACTGTGGGAGCTCTTAAATTGGGTTTTCCATCAGTGATTTCTGCTTATCAGGAAAAAAGAAATGCAGAAAGAGGAATAATACCCATAAGCTAAGTTTGAGAATATATTTTTTCTCTAAACGGTTAGGGTCACTTGGGGTAAGTGGGACCCCTTTTTAGCCTAGTGCATTTTTGGAGCTCAATAGAAGAATTTTGAACGGGTTAAATTTGAACTTATTGACTAATTTCGTTAAAGACACTATCCATAGACAAAAATTTATTAGTAGTTTCTAAAATAAAGCTTTATATTTTTCTTAATTGGTCTGTATAGCAACCCTATGAATGTGGAAACCTTGCCTTTTGGTAGCCCCGCTCTTTTACAAGTTTAACTTGATCAGTATCCTCAGACATGATGAAATGACTTTAAAGATCTTACCAATGATTGACGATAACCGAAATCCTGTCGCGGACGCCAATATGTTCGCTGAGGAACAGTTGAGTAAATCCAAAAAGAGATTAATCCAGTTTTAATTGAAACAACTTTAATGTGGCAACTCTTTATTTAAAAAATGAGATGGGTGTCCCACTTACCCCAAGTGATAGGTTAAGTGGGACACCCCCTCTTCATTTATACGGGAAGTGAGCAAAACTTAAAAGGAAGTAAGTGGGTAAAATAACATATAAAATAGTGTTGGGAAAACATACTAAGGTTGATTAAGATTTATTTTGGCACTTTAGTAAACATTGTAAGATAAAAAAGAAATCGGACACACTAAATGAGAATGCGCACTATTGATGAGATATTTCACTTTACTCACCATAACTTTGATATAAAATGTCGATCATGTTATATATAAATTTTAATGAACTTTGAAGCGGTGAGTAAAAGGTCTTGCTACTATTAATAAAAATTTTCTGACAATATTGGGTAAAATTGTCCCTATAACCCCCCTTAAATCCGCCCATGTCTTCATTTATAGTTTCTTTATCAATTGGGACCCTCTAGAACCATTTATATCATAATAAGGGGTCTCGCTTACTAGATAAAGAGGGGTCCCACTTACCCCAACCATGCTAAAACTATGGGGTAAGTGGGCCCCCTCTTAAACAGTTCAAAATTAAAAATTTTGAAAATTTTCAAATTGCAGTATGTATTTTAGGTGAAACTCTGCAAAACTGTTCAATAAACTTTAAAATGCAATGAAAACGTACCTGGAAATATTTCTTTGAAAAATGCGTCTTGAACTCTCTAAACAATCCATTCTGGGAATCTATTTTAAATTAGTTCTATAATCTTAAAAATAAATGAAAAAAATCTCAAATATATGCAAAACTCATCGGTGTGACAACCTGTAACATAATCCATGCGAGTAAGTGTGAAATTTCTTGTACATATTATAGTTTGAGGGGGGTGTCCCACTTACCCCAAGTAACCCTATTTCAACTTCAAAAAAAAGATAATCTTGAATTAAAAGAGTCTTAAACTTCCACAACTTATTGCTTGAGATTATTCAGCGTAAAATTTTTTAATTTGTAATTACATATTAGATAAGAGCCCAGATTCAGAGACCCAAAATTTGAAAATAAAAGAAGACTTAAATTTGCAATTTGAATAAAACTTTTGAACAAAAAGACAAAACAAGAAATTCTTACTATAAGTAAAAAACCTAAATTATGTAAACTTTCAAAGTGAAGTATACAGTTTTCACTAAAGCGTTTTCCGCATTTGCAGGTAATTAGTTTGTTTATAGTTCTATTTATAAAAGAGTTTATCCTAATTTATTTAAGAATAGATCTTTTAAAAATTCCTTCCACTACTTATCGTAAGAATCTTTTTATTCAATGATTCATAGACCTAGATATAAAAACGTTTGAATCAAAAATTAAAATTTCAAAATTTCTACCCTAACTAAAATACATAATCTACAAACTACAAAATTGCTCTCCTCCTAACTTCCATTAAAACAACATATTGCGGTAACTAAACTTGTTCATATACAAGTACAAAAAAAAGGAAGATGCTTCCAGGAAATTGAGCTAATGCGGCACCCCCATCCTCCCCTACTCAAAATAATATTATTCGGCATTTTTCAAAGATAATCAACCAGTCCCTTATCCTCGTTTCACGCAATTTAACTCAACAGCTCGAGAATCCTTTTTAAAACTGAAGCAATGAGATGGATGGGAGAGGGGAACTTTGAGAGAAGATCCGAGTTTTTATTATAAGGCAAATATAATGCGTTGATGGCATGCTGCCAAAGAATTAGGAATGGGATAGTTTCTCCAAGGTCCTCCTTTGTATCGACCTCGTCAAATGGTCGCCGGTTTGGTATTTCCTAAAATGATTTGAGAGTAAAAAATGGGTGGAAAAGTCTTTGAGGGAGGGGGGTCTAGACTTAGACTTTCGTCATTTGAAAGATTTCGTGAATTGGTTCACATCATGGTGGATAGAAATATGATGTTTTTGAAGGATTTTTTTCATTAATCTTATTCAGACCACAGAGTATAGAACTTAACAGAGGATTCATCTCCATAGACGCTAATGGCAACTTTTTTTAACAAGGCTTTTCCCATAGACAAACTTCATGCCAAACAAACCCCCTCCTTTAATTCCTCGTCATTTCTTCGCAGACTGAAGCTGTCACTCAAATCCAAATCGGAACTGGAGGGAAAGAACAACACCGATTAAATTTAAATGCCGTTTGATAGAAGTTCCATATCCAATCAGGAATCACTTTCGCATTTCGCCTTCTCTGATTGGCTGCTGGTGAAATTAATTATAATCAGGGAGCAGGAATTAAATTAAGTACCTAAAGAAGAAAACTGCCGTTTGGAATCTCTGTAAGCTTTATAATCTGTGATTCAGACCTTAAAATCTCATACAGTAGGGAGGGTAACCCCCCCACTTTTTTTAAAATCCGCTTACAGGTAATGATAATTTTTGGCGGTGGTCAAATGATTTCAATAAAATTCATAATTAATTTTACTACCCTTTCATGTTGCAACTTATCTAACCCGAAAAAATCCATCCTCTGATTAATCTTTATTGTATGAACTGATTCAATAATGGGGTGTGGTAGATGCGAGACACGGAGAGATACGGACCCGAAAGCCCTACGATTAAAAGTACACTTATACTCCGACACTTATTTTGAGTGGTCAGTATGCTTGCCCGAGTACAAGTATACAAGAAAACACAAGTATAGTCCAACCTCCATGAGAAAAATTTTTGGCGTCGTACAATATTGTGGCAATTATTGGGGAAACGGGTTATTCTCCTCGATTTCTTGGGGGATGGTAATTCATAAACACAGATGAAACAAGTTTTGTGCCAAATAATTTGTTAAGGGGACTCAGTACATCCAAATCGGTCAAAATAACAAATTAAGGATTTTGCTCTCAAATCGATGTTTATACTCATAAATTGATTCTGCAAATTTCATAGTAATTCTAAGTAGTAATTCTAAGTAATTCATAGTAATTCTAAGCTAACAAATTTACAATTTTGATTGAGCACAGTTACCACATACTTTTTTAAATAAATATTTTTCAAAACTACTTTTTAGCACTTAAAACCCTAAGGCTTATTTTCTACTGGACTATTTAACTTGAAACTCTGTATATATATTAACTATAGGGGAGAGTGTTGTACCTACGGACGGTTGTACCTTCAGCCACCTCATTTTAAAATTCGGGAAAAAATGTAAATTTGAATTTGTGGTCGATTTTGAATGTAAACAGATGCTATCTAGTTGGTAACGTGAAATCAGCTCTTTAAAATATTATTTAAATTTTATATAATAAATTTAGTGTTTTTAGGTGCTCAAAGTTTTTTTTAGTGCATCACTACATTAACTCTTTTCTTCCCCTTTAATTATGACATGATAAAATGGGATACATGGGGGGAATCCCCGAGATTTTAACTTTTATTTTTGATATTAGAAATCGTCAGATCTCAATTCTTTTATCTTTTATAGACATTTGAATGCAAAAACACCTCATGTTGTACCTTCGGACACCATAAGTGTTGTACCTACGGACACGTTCTTGTGGGTGTCTGTAGCTAATCGGCGTTTTAGGATCAGGTTTCATTTTACTGAATACATTTTAATAAATGTTCAATTAATTCTAAATGGTAATCTATTTGTCAGCGATTATTTTCAAGTGAATTTTAGATGACAAATCAAATATTTTGTGATCTTAACTACTTTTTTAAATTTATGATTCTACTTGGAATTTAATGTAAAATATGGTGTAAAATCCTAAGAACCCTATCGCATTTAAGTATGATGATTAAAAAAACTTGAAATTTCCACTGAAGAAGATTAACCACCAAATTATTATTGTTATTACCACCAAATGCTTGCACAACTTGTTGATCGAATTGTTTTTTTGGGGGGATCAGTGAAGTTGTCAGATCAATCAGCATGATTGATGAAACTATTATCTTAAATTCTGATCTGAAAATACCATGTGATTTTTGTGTTTTTGGTAAAAAATCAAGACTTTTATCATTCAACTTCGTTTTAATGATCATTTACGATCTAAAACTACATTACTTTAAAAAATCTATTTTCAATTTTAAAAAGGCTTGAAATAGGTTATTAAAAGGTAATGCATCAATAAAAATATTAATTCTTAGCTTTTTTCAACTAAAATTTCCCTTTTTAAGGGTGTCCACAGGTACAACTGGGTCTGTCCATAGGTACAACAGGTTGTTGTACCTTTGGACACAAATTTTTCCATGTTATTATAAATGATTAAAAATCCAATTTTCAAGATTTTGGCTAGTAAAAAATATCTCTGTACTCACAAAGGTTAGGACTATAGGTTGGGCACTTTAAATAGTCAAAATGTGATTTTACCTGTCTTAGAAAAATCAAAACGTGAATTTTGTCCAGAGGTACAACACTCTCCCCTAGTGTTTTCTATAAAGTAATGCATTCCAATTAGGGATTCAGAGTATAATATAAGGTCTTAAAGTGAAAATGTGTTTATTTTCATGATATTTTTGAGGTGTTTGGAGAAAATTTGTTTTTATTAAAAACTATTACAAGTATCACAAATATGAATGCATAGTTCCATGGACAATAACATAGATTACGTTGGGGTAAAAAATCATACCAAAATTATCATAATTGAAAAAGAAGTAGCGTTTTAAAACTTGGTTAAAATTCTTGAAAATTTCGAAATTTCTCAAAAACTACTTTTTAAAAAATAGATTTTTTGCTTGGATTATAATTAAATGGTCATTACAAGTGTTTTGACGTTAAAGAACTTCAACAAATTTGTGAATTAAAGAAAATAAAAATTTGGGTACTGAGTCCCCTAAGGTCGGACTATATTCCTTTTTTACAGTTTATTTTGCTTTGATTTAATAACATTGCAATTTATCTTATTAAACCAAAGAAATTTAGTTATTGTTTTTAGATGATTGCGTCTTACCATTGGTGTTATTGTAAGAGTATGCCTGGAAAATCACATAACCTACTAACAAATAAGCCCCTATTAATCCTAGATAAGAAAAACGTATTATTTGGATTTAAATAAAAATAATCTTCTTCACTAAATCTCAAGTTTTAATAAAAATCTCCAACTAAAAATTCAGTCAATTTCCAAATCTTTTTAAATAGAATCTCTGACCCGATATCAGTTACAAATATAGACAAGACACTTTCAAAATTTCATACAAGGGAACACAAAATTATTAATATATGCTAAACTCTCCACTTGACACTCTCCATATCAGGTGAAACTGAGGTTAGAAAATTACCATTTTCTCCTCCGAGGCATACACTTGATCAAGTGGTTATAAAGAGGCACAAGCCACCTGTGTGAAGGGAAAAGTTCCAATCTCATGTGGCCATCTCCAAGCTTAAAAGAATCGATCGGCGAAAGTGTCACTCATATCTCTTTCAAACTTAATTAGTTCCTACGAGTTGTGAAATCTCTGTAATTAGGAAATTATTAGAGTATCATTCATTGTAAAGAAATTTCCTAATCTCTTTCATCAGTGGTGGAAAGGGAAAGGTACTTCTAAAGGGAACTTTAATTAATACTCTTTGATGGAGAGAAAGGAAAAAAACGTGTTTAAGGTTTTAATTAAAATTACTCCTTTAAAATTTTTTGTTTTTATCATGTGCTGTACCGAAGTTTCAAGATATTAAAGCTATTGGAGGAGTTTATTTATCTTTGCATGTTTGATAAAAAATATTCATATTTGGGAAATATTGTAAAATATTTGAATTGTTATATTCTTGTGATATCAATGTAACTCTTATTTATAAATTTAGCATATTTCTAAAGCATTTGATTTTTGAAATCGGTAGAAATTTTTAATTTAGTTGACTATTCATATACAGAAACTAAACAGTTTTTTTCTAACAAGATGAAAAATTACAAATTTCTATATTAACTAAAACTGACACAAAGTTAAATGTTGAGTTAAAACAGCAGTACTACATAAGCTCCTTTGAAGGAAAATAAATTTTACCTTCACTCAAGGAATGGAAGTTTTTATTGAAAAACGTACAACTAGGTGAATTATATTTTTGCATAGTTTGTTTCAAAATATTCCATGAAGCAGAAACATACTAGTTTTACCCAAGCGACTATTTTAAAAACTATAAAAAGGACGCAATTTTATTCTTAATTTGATTCTTCAGATACGACAATTCAATTTCCTAGAAAATTAATTACGGTTGGTTAGTCTTTTCAAAAGGTTTCCTCCTGATTCAAGCATAATAGAGTTATAAGTCGTACAACGACAACTAACTACCTTCAAAATGATATTAATCTTGATTATATTGTTGATTCATGGACCACAAAATGACGAGGAATCTGAACTTGGAATTCCCTCTGAAATTCCGCGTGACTAAATGTAATTATCAAAACGTGTACGTGAAGTTGATATATAATGCTTTGATTAACTCTTGAGTATCAAATTTTGTAAGGTTCCTGGTAGGGATTATTTTGTAATAGAACTCATAGTAAATATTCTTAATGATTGTGCCTGTCAGCGTGAGTTTATACTATGTTTTTAAAATATATGATACAGCTAGCTCTTTTTTATTTGGGTATAAAACTCTTCTAACTAAATTTCAATTTATTGACTAGTTATTGACTATATTGTGATGCAGAAAATATTTTAAATCAATTCGAAAGTTTTTAAACGCTGGATGAACGTTATCATCATCTTTCGGTTTCAAGCAGTCAAAGTTTATTTTTATCTTCCTTATACAAACACAAATACAAATTAAGTCGACCAACTACAGGCAAGCGCCCAACAAGGTCGGTCTGGTAATATTATTATCTGGTTATGGTATAATAATATTAATAATTATAATATTAACACATAGGAAATAGGCAAATAGGATAATATTAATAGGCAAATAGGATAATATTAATAGGCAAATAGGATAATATTAATACATAGGAAAACGTTGTGATATTTTTTAAATTTTATATATATCTCTATTCCAAAAAAAAGTTTTTGGTGAACGGTTTCCAGAGAAAGGATTTTTAATTACTGAACCGAATGACACATATATGGTATCAAAATGTCCGAATTCTTTCCAGATTTCCGAGTAGGCCCTTCGATTTTTCAAAAAAAATTCTCTCAATTTTAAAATATTTCCATTTTTTTATATAACGGATAAGGTCGCAGTTACAAAGCAAGTACTGTCAATCAAATTATTATGCATCCAATCACAACGACCGATTGACGCTATATTTTAAGATGAAACATGTGTTTCCATCTTTTAAAAAAGTACTTTCTTGATGAAATATCACTCAAAGACTGATAAAAACATATTCTAAAAACTTACATGTACGCCATTTTATACTAAATTTCACACTTTTTGTCCAATATTTATAATTTTTAGTCTGATTTTATCGAAATTAATTGTAAACATAGAGTAATGTTTTGTCTCTTATTATTTTCCAGTGCTTAAACGGTATTGTTTCACAAGTCTGGGTTAAAAAATATGAATGATAAGCACTAGGCCTATTATAATAACGAGTTACTTTAAAATAATGGTTTTTGTTTGGTCCGAATATTGATAAACAATTAGAATTAGTTATTTTTATAATCATAGATTAAAAATAATTAAGATGAATATTTTTAAAGACATTTAGTTTAAATTTTTGATAAGTTCGAGTTAATATATATATTCAACCTTTTAAGGGAGATTTATTCATGGAAGGGATTTGGTGACGTATTTTTGGAAAGTTAGTTGACGTTTTTTCTGTAAATTGTTTAATTGTTTTATAAAGTGTATTAAGTTTAGCGAGTTGGAATTTATGGGAATTGCGAAGTAATTCCAAAAGGTCCTGCGTCAGCAGTTTACGGGGGTTGGTGAGCGATAGCGAGCAGGAGGCGGTAGCTCCCTAGTTATTAAAATTATTGTTTGAATTTTAAGTAGAAGAGTTAAAATATTATGCAAAGTATTTTTTTATTGACGGATATCTACGGAAACCCTAAGTTGTTATCTACGGAAACCCTATAAGTTGACTTAAAAGCTTGTTTCCCTTAGCAGTCAAGGAATAAAATAAATTGTGATACTGAGTTTATTTGCACACATATCCTATTCATATTTTTCTTTGGTTCTCTCAAAAATTTGCATAGTGGATGAAGAATAAATAATGCTCTATTGTACGGACTGGAATCCACCCAAATAGCTTTTTGTGCAAAATTGAAAACTGGATATCCTCAAGATGACATCTTTTTTTATCATTCTTGATACGAATGTGTGACGTCTCTAATAATGACTCCAATTTGTTATTAGGACATAAGTTATTTCTTAGATGAAACAAATTTTAATATAACTACTATTTGTTTTTAAACTTTCTCAGTGGCTATAATTTTATAAAAGTTTATGAGTCTGATCTAACTGAATACATTTTCAAAGAAAATCTGTGGCAAATTTCAGGAATTTTATTTATGGGGTTCTAACACTATCTAAGAGTCTAACATTATTGTTTATCAGTATCTAAAAAGGTAACACTTTTTAATACCATGTCTTTTCAAACTTTAAAATGGTAAACGTAGTTTGTTTTCATCAAATACACCAGATTTTTTTTATTTAGTTTTATCCATGAGCCGAGCTATCGGCTACAATTAGCCGGATGCTCGTAACAAGAAGTAAGTAATCCATGAAAATAAGTAAACAAATTCTTAATTATCAATTGATGAAAACTTCCACGACCTGAAAAGTAATTTATTTCATTTTCCGGGATGGATGGCCGTATTTCTTGGAATTTATTTCCAAGGAACTTTCTTGGAATTTATATAAATTCCAAGAAACACTGCCATCTGTCTCGAAAAATGGAATAAGTTAAAATTCTTAATTGATAAAATTGGAATTTGGAATTTAGAGATAAAACTCCCCCCATAGCCCCTCTTCCTGCATTCTCTTATAAGAAAATTAGCATTCTGTGTTATCTGACCTTTCCTTCTCATAAACATTCGTCTCACAAGGCATTCGTACCACACTCCCTTAAACAAAACGATCTACACCTGTGGTGTATCCTCCTATTTCCCACCTGAACCCCTCCATTAATAAAAACAGAGGCATTTCTCACTACATAACAAACCACCGCCTCTTATTGACTCCATACACACACGGTCTCTCTCAACTCTTTCTTTTTTTCTCTCCGAGAATCACGAAGCGACCCGAGCCAGTCACGCAGAACTTACTACACGCACCGGAAGAATTTTGTTTGTTTCTCTTCTTCTCTTGCGGTGGATTCTTTTCTCGACCTGTCACATGACCGTAAGAGAAAGTTCCATCGGGTATAAATTAGCAGTAAGAGGGGCCGGAAGTCGTGTTCTCGGATACTGAAACTACCATTTTCGCCAAACGTGAGGATTAAGTCTAATGATGAGGGCGTTTTGGTGAAATGTTATAGTGCCTGCAACAATGCCATTGGTGGTTGGAGGTTCCCACAGTCGGGCTGTGAAGGGGGTGTTTAAGAAAGGGGATGTTACTTACTTAATGGAATGGAATTTGTAGGAGTTACTACTCTTTATGACGGTTAATTTTTTATTGGAGTGATCGCGTAGGAGTTAGGTGAGTAGTATTTAATATTTTTGCGTTGAATTTGAGTTTTTAATAGCGTTATTATTTGGGTTTTGGGTTTTATTATAACGGTAATTGGTTAATGCTTATAATTTTAATTAAAAAATGCCAAATTATTTTTTAAGTACTATGCATAGAAACTATTCGATGTGTTTCAACTGCTTTTTGATTTGATAACTATTACATTTCAAATATTTTTCTTCGACAATTGTTCAATGTATATTTAAATTAGTGAAAATATGCACCTCTTAAATAAATTTGTTGTTGTTGTTTCTCATCCCCCGGGTCTAGCGGAGCTAGACCCAGGGATGCCATCAGTCCATTAATCCTAAAAACCAAAGAACCGGACCGGTTCCCGCAGAAAATCTTCAATGGAAAACTCCACACAGCTGAGGAGGTGGGTCGGGCATTAGAAGAGCGTTTGTTGCAGGTGGGAAAGATCTTTCGTCCCTGTTCAAACTTCATGCTCTTCAGGTGACCACTCTTGAATCTGGCGAAAGCTGTTTGGTCACCTCTTTCACCTTTGAAGTTCAGGGTGCCACCGGGACCATCTCCCAGGTACCATGAATTTTGAGTTGGAGGAGTCCTCCATGCGATCCGTATTTCTCTCTTTCTCATTGAATG